>WTXG01000056.1:0-192922 GCA_022496185.1 Multifurca ochricompacta | reverse complement strand
CTGAAAAAGGCAATTTACGGACTCAAACAAGCCTCACGCACATGGAACTTACAATTCCATGGAGTTCTATTGGAGCTCAGCTTCACGCACACATTTTCTGATGCCAGGGTATACGTGCGTCGTCGTCAAGATGGGGAGGGTACAGCAATTATAATCCTCTATGTTGACGACATCACTATCTTAGGTGATACTCTCAAGGAAGTTAACCGGATCAAGGGAATCTTATCTAAGCGCTATGAAATGACAGATCTAGGTGAGATCGACTCATATCTTGGAGTCCAGATCACACGCGACAGATCTATCAAGCATCTGGAAATTGATCAATCACGGTACATTGGAGAGATCGTTGCACGCTTTGGGATGGCGGATGTGAACCCCGCATGCACACCACTCCCTGCAGGAGCAGATGTCCACCTGGTAAAGCACACTGAACAGGCTACTCAAACAGAAATCACATATTACCAACAAATTATTGGGAGCCTTCTGTACATGCAAATTGGGACTCGCCCTGACATATCTTTCACTGTAGTGCATCTTGCGCAGTATGCAGCAAATCCTTTGCCGCAACACCTGCGACTTGCCAAATATGTGCTGGCTTATCTAAGAAGCACAGCCAACCTTAGGCTTCGTTACGATGGAGCGCGCGGAGAGGGACTTGTCGGCTACTCGGACTCTAGTCTTGGGGACCACGCCGATGATCACCATTCCACCTTGGGCTATGTCTTTTTACTCGCTGACTCATCCATTTCTTGGACCTCGCGTAAGCAGAAGACCATCGCCCAAAGCACCACTCATGCAGAGTACATGGCACTTGCCGAAGCGGCAAATCAAGCCACTTGGTACCGGAGTTTCCTCTTGGAACTCGGCTACGATGTTACAGATCCGATTCCCTTACATGGCGATAACAAAGGGGCAGTCAACTTGGCTCTCAACCCTGTGACCAGGCGAAGATCCAAACACATTGCTATCAAATTCCATGCCATTCGCGAATACGTCAAACAGGGACACATCGATCTAATCAGAACACCCACTGGAGAAATGCTGGCTGATGGATTCACAAAACCACACACGCATACGCAACTCCAAGACTTCGTCACTGGACTAGGGCTTATCTAATCCAGGATTGTCTCAATCACGGGGGGATGTTGGAAATGGATCAATATGGCCAGGTCGGATCAATTGCTAAGTGTGCGGTACTAACAAGCGAGTTGTGTCTTGTGCAGTAGCACTAGGACTGTGTTTCATCTTCCTGTGAATACCTTGATACCTTACTTGATTAGACACAATCCTTTATTGTCTCGGTTACTATAAGCACACTCTTTTACAGTATTTAAAGACACTCTCACTGTATGGTTCACTTCAGTTCTGACCATCATAACTGAAGTGAGTATTCTGTTATCTTATCTTTACCTATGTAGCTAACACGCACTAGTTATAACTACCATTCTAGGTAAAGACTAATCAATATATAGTTCTGACCATCATAACTGAATTATAACTACCATTCTAGGTAGTTTGGATTATCTAACCTCAGGCTGCGTTCTTTAGCTCCATTGTCCAGTCATCCACTGCATCCCCTCAGATAAGAGACAAGAAGAGATTGGCATGTTGGAAGGGGTTGATTATCTGAGGGACATCATGGTTGAAGTTTTTAAATGTCATAAATTCCAACATAAACTTCTTGCTCTGTGAACAATCCCCTGTGAATGTCTGGGGCAGTATGCCCAACAAGCATCCTGAGGGGGGGGGAATGTTTGGTGGTACAACTGGTGGGGGTGGAGGGGCTGGGTCTGGGAGCTGGGCGGCAATGGTCAACATGTTTTGATAAAATGGGGTGACTGTGTCAGTAGATTGTATGGATATCTGGGGAGTTGTCAAAGCAGGGGCTCTGAACATGACAACTGTGGGTGCAACTGGGGATGTAGTCAACACTAATACCAGTGCTTCTTCACTATGTTCTTCTACATACTCCTCTGGTTCAGAGTCCATGACAATGGCCAGGGGATTTTCTCTCCACAGTCCTAGTCCAAATTCAGGTGGGGCAGGTCCTGTAGTGACCCAAGAGTGTTGGCTATCCGAGTATTGGATTTGATACCAAACTCTTTTCTTGTCATTGTATTCTGTTGACACAGGACGTGTCTGGAGATGCTTCAGGCATCTAAGGTTCGCTTCAGCTGTAGATTAGATTAGATTAGATTCCGGGGTATCGGACTTTTATGTTATCTTTATTACACTTCTTTCCCTTCTTACTCAGCTGATTAGTGATGGACTTAGTAATGCGCAGTAAGCATGTGATATCTCTTTGGCCAATGGCCTTTATCCCTCTCAGTTTATTGTCCGGCACCTGTGGACTTATTCCCAGTGCGCACAGACCATTTCCCCTGGCCCCCATGGGTATATAAGGGTGTCTGTTTCGTCTCTTCCACTTCAGAGTTTCTTCAACCTCTGAAGTGTAAGTCCTACTATACTTTCTACCATACCTTTGACTAACCGTCTCTTGTAGATACTTGTCTTTCTAGGTCAGTAGAATAGTAATATAGAGTTTCTTCAACCTCTGAAGTATACTTGTCTTTCTAGCCTAACCCGCTACTAACCACAGTCAGTATAACCAGCAGCATGATTGTTTGACAGGTTATGGGCCCTGCCGCTCATACTGATCTGTAATTCCCTTTTGTTCATTACAGCCCAACTCGCTTTTGCACACAAGCTCACAAAAGCTTCAAAGTCTTTCCCACCAGCTTCTTCCTGTGAGCTTTTCTATTTACTGTCTGTGCACCTTAACACCCCACAGGATGACGCAGTTTACTGCTCATCCTGAACTGTTTGGCTAGCCCTTCGGGGTTCTTGCAAAAGATGATGAGGGACCCTAAGCGGGTGAAACATCTTGAGCTCCTTGAGTGCGCACTAGGTATTAGTAACCTTCATAGTTGTAGCTGGGTCTTCGTCCCATAGATAGTCTTAGTAGGCCTATAGCCAGAAGCTTGTGGCTTTAAGTCCAGTTAATGCTTGGCTCAATCCGTAAGCCAGGTTTAGCGACCTGCAGGTAGAGTTTAGGGTCTAGAACAAGGCATGGGTAGTCACTCCCATGACGCTTGGGCTCGATACAAGTAGGCTGCACTACTATAGTCTATACATAGTAGATATAGTCTTCATCTCTGGGCATAAGTATCCGTTGCCTTTGTAGGGTAACCACGCCCTACCAGAGACAGACTAGACATCTACTTAGTCATGGCCCCAACCATCTAGGGCTTAATCATGGACTCCACCACCAGCATTAGAGGAAGGGCTATACACCCTTTGTCTCTAATGGAACTTGCGGTTGGCTCCTCCATGACATGACTCCCAGTCTTGTTTACACTAGACACTCTGGCTAGTCTACCAGAGCTTATGTCTAGTTACAGATTGCGATAGACAGTTTACTATACCTAGAAAGTCGCACAACAGAGGCAGGACCTTCTTAGGTTCTGAAGCATAGCGCCACAGTATGGGGTGGCACTCTTAAGCGAGACCTGGGCACTGGTTCTAACTGCTCCTTGGAACCAGGAACTTTTATAACATCTCACAATGCCGTCCTCAATCGTCTTCCCTCCCTCCTCCAAGATGGAGCGCTTGATGGCTCCAACTGGCAAGTTTGGTCTGCCAATTTCAACGCCCTTTGAGGATGAATGGGCTCAGGAGGCACATTCTACGCCTTACCCTGACATGCCCTCCTCCAGAGACAAGGAGGAAAAGGAGAAAATGCAGAAGGAAGTCATTGATCCCATCCTTAGGGAATGGATGGGAGAAGAGGAAATGTAATTGGGCTCTCTTTCTTAATGTACCCAGAGGTCTACTCCAAGTAGCCTCTGATGCCAATTATCCTTCTCTTAGTGAGAAGTATAATAAGTTGGAACGGCTTTATGGCTCTGTAGGTAGCATGGCCACATATAATTGTGGCTTGCCCTGGTGTCCTTCCGTCTTGATGAAGGACAGACATTCAGGACCCAATTACAAAAGGTCCTGGATGCCAGGAGTACCCTTAGGGAGAATGGGATGGAGGTCAATGACCTCCAGATGAGCTTCATTTGCTGAAAGCTCTCCCTGACCCTACAGTACCATTGCCGGCTCCATACTGGCCTCTGGCGACCAGAGCGTCTTTCTCCTCAGGACCTTGTGCAGAGGTTCCTGAATGAGGAGAGTCGCCTGGCAGGTCCCTCGGGAAGTGGTAGTGCAGTCCTATCTAAGGCTGCACCTGTCAAATCAAAACCAAAAAATACAAATTTATCACCACTTCCCGCTGCTGCCCCTGGTTCACAAGGGGTGGTCTGCTTCTATTGCCAAAAGCCTGGACACAAGTCCAATGCTTGCGCAAAGAAGAAGAAGGACCTGGAGAATGCCAAAAAGGCAAGGCAGGGAACAAGAAGAGGGCTGAGGCCCAACATGTAAATACTATAGCCACCGTAGTTAATGGTAGTGGCAAAATAGAGGAGGTGCATGAAGCACCTCGCATTCGCCTTTACGTTCACACCTATAATCTGGACATCAACTCAGATTATTGGATGCTTGATAGTGGAGCAACGGCTCATTTCAGTCCCAACCTTGAAGACTTCGACACATATGAAGTCGATCATACCCATGAAGTATCACTAGGTGACAACTCTATAGTCAAAACAAATGGAGTTGGAACCGTGGTCATCAGGACTGATCAAGGTTTTGACTTGGAATTGAGCAATGTGCTTCATTTGCCTGGAGGACATAAAATACTCTCCGCCAGTGCCCTAGTAGAAAAAGGGGCAACTGTGTTCTTTGATAATAAGAAGGCAACAATAAAATATGGCGATAACATTATAGCGGAAGCATGGAAGTTTGGCAAATTGTATTGGGTACTAGGCAAACACGTCCTAAGTAGTATCCATACAACTGCATCTGCCTCACTTGAAATCTGGCATCAAAGAATGGGCCACATGTCTAAAGAAGCCCTAAAGAGATATGCTCCTGAGGCGGTTAAAGGCCTCAAAATTAATAATAGCCAAGTGGAAGATAAGCCGTGTTATGGCTGTGAAATGGGCAAGTCCCATCGTCTTCCATTTCCCCCATCTTCAAAGCGAGCATCAGCCCCCCTTGAGATCCTTCATAGTGATCTTGTAGGTCCCTTGCAGTGCAGTTCAATACAAGGAAATCTGTACTTTGCCACCTTTTGGACGACTTCAGCAGATATGCTTTAATCGTTCCAATGAAGTCCAAAGATCTGTTTACACCAGTTTTTAATAAACTGAAGACACTACTTGAAAATAAATTCAATCATAAAATCAAGTGTCTTCACACAGATCGTGGTGGCGAGTATGTGAACAAGGCGCTGAAAGCAACGCTTGAAGATTATGGCATAGAGCATAAACTTATGATGCCGTATAGCCCACAACAGAACAGAAGGGCCGAGAGATTTAATAGGACCATTATGGAAAAAGGCACTAGCATGCTGCACGATGCTGGCCTATCTCTTGGTTTTTGGGAGTGTGCTGTTGAGACAGCATGTCATATATATAATAGAACTCCCATCCGTTCTAATAAGTGGAAAACTCCGCTAGAGCTTCTGGTTGGGAACAAACCAGATGTCTCATATTTTAAGGTCTTTGGATGCAAAGCCTATTATCATGTTCCAGAGGGCAAGCGGCGCAAGCTAGATCCCAAAGCCAGGGAAGCCGTCTTTGTCGGGTATGAGCCCACATCTAAGGGCTATACACTTTGGGATAGTCATACTCGGTCTCTCATCTTTTCACGAGATGTTACATTTGATGAGAGATCCTTCCCGTCCCGCTCTGTGAAGGACAGCAGAGCAGATAAACATAGAGCAACCTACAGAAGGTGGCTCATTTAATTTACCTGGTGGCGCAGTCCAGCCACCACCAGCAACTGCTACGCAGGTTCCTGAGGCTCCTCAAGATGAGGAAGACCTAGAAGAGGAACAGGAGGACATCGTACCTCCTCAATTAGCACCACAGCCTACCACACCCACACGTAATGTAGACACCACACACCCTCAGACTATATATCAGACCCCTCCATCTCAAATCATGGAACCATCCTCCCCTCCCAAAAGAACCAAGGCAATCAGAAAATCACAAAGGATTGCAGACAGAATTCCTCAACCAAATTTTCAGAGGACGAGTCCACGCTCTGAACGACGAGATAGGGCAATCCAGGAAGATTTAGACTTGGATACTGCACGCCCCAATCGCAATCGTCATCTGAATCCTCGCTTCTACAACGAGGATAATGCAGAGTTCGTGCAAGGTTCTTCCAGACTTGGTGTCACAGTTAGGTGTGGAACTGTGTCGGGGATTGTGTGGGAGCTAGCCTCCCAAGTCGCATCAAGATAAGTCAAGGCTCTAGGTCACAGCAAAGTCAAGTCGGTTCAAGCCCACAACAAAGTCGATAGGGCACGCGCGTGAGATTCGAGGTCGACGGCAGAGACTCTAAGTCCTGCAACAAGTTCAAGATGATGAAGGCTCTCCAAGTCACATCTTGGAGAGTTCAAGTGGGGCTCTAACTGAGAGGATTCAAGGATTTCCGAAGCACCTCTGATTGAATACAAGAGAACAGACTTAGTCTGTCTCTCTACTCTAGTAGGTCTTTAAATACATGTAGAACTAGCTATGTCATAGTAAATAGAAGGTTCTAGGACTATGACATAGTATCTAAATAGTTGTGCAGTAGAATGAGCTAGAACTAAGGAGAATTAGGAGGGGTTAGGCCCTCAGTAAGCCAAAACACCAGTGAAACACAATGTCAAGTCATTAGTAATGTCGCAGGGAGAATTCTGTCACATTACCCCTTCTGTAGGCTGATGTTTGCCCCCAAACGTCGTTGAATGTCGGTGGTGGCAGGGTTCGTGGTCGCGGCGCGCGCGGTCGTCGAGTGGTTGTCGAGTATCGTCCAGTCGTCGTGCAGCTTGAGGGACGTCGTGTGTTGTCAAGTCTTCTTGCAAGACGGCGCGCGGTTCCGGGTGCGGCGTGAATCTTGTGAGCTTGTTCGGTCGGATAGATTCGGTGGTACACGTTGCGTCGTGTCAGCGCTTGCGTCGATGTGCGTATCGTCTGGACTGCTATTCTATTTGCTTTCGTGCGGCGGCCACGGCCTGCTGGGCTACGTCCAATCGTTCGTCGTTGCGCAGAATCTTGTCGCTTCGGCCCAAACTCCGGGATCGCGCAAGTTGTCAAGCGCGGTGTTGATCCAGTTTGGTGTAAAGCATCTCCGTGTTGAAGAGTCGCTGTTGGAAGCGCGAAATTGGAGGATTGGGGCGTTGTGGGGTTCGAGAGTGGTTTCTGGCGTGGAGCGTGATGGCGAAGAGTGGCTGGTTCTCGCTCATCGTGGCGAGAACCTGGGGGTTACGTTGTCGGTAGTTAAAGCTTACGAACCTGGCATGTAAGGTGCAACCTTCATTATTCCTGATGCATCGGTGTTGGCAATGTGTGGAATGGACGTGGTTTCGTACGGACGGCCGGGTTGGTGTACCTATGACGATCTGTCGTCGACTGACATGGCCGCGGGGTCGGCAGAACTGGAGAGTCAGGTCGATACTTGATTCTTGGGTTGTCATTGGACTATGTAGCGTGTATGCGTCAGGCTTGTTCTTCTGTCAAGCGCGTTCCGACTTCTTGTAACGATCGGGTCTTCATTCGGTGGTGCTGGTGTGGGAGGCGGCGTCGGTGCTGCTGAGATGCGCCGGATTCGGGTTTCATTGTCGGTCGAGGTGTTGGTGGCGAGAGTCTTCGGAGTCGACATTCTAGGTGTTCGGCAGGTCTGATGGATGTTCTGAGCGGAAGGGCGAGTAAGGTTCTTGGTGCGTGCCAGGGTAGAGCGAATTTCTGGGGAAACGCTGAGACACAAATGGAATAATTACCCCCCTCCTAAGGCTTGCGGCGTCCTCGACGCATCGATGTCGGAGCGGCAGGTGTTATAGAGGCATAGTAGGTTGCGATGAGGTCGTCAGCGTGCAAGTCCTTCAGGCTTACTCAGGAGTCGTCGCTAAAGGGTAGCCTTTCCAGTGGACCAGGGATTCGTATTCTTCTTCGTCATTGACGAGGTCAGGCGGCGGTCGTGGGTACTGTACCCCATAGGTCCCTATCTCATGGTCGGGTGATAAGGGGTCCATAAGACATACTTTGTGTATCTTCATGTGGGCTGGTAAGTCTCATTGGCAGGCAATTTGAAAGATATCTGGTCTTTTATTGTGAACAGTCCAAATCGGCGTGGTGCCAGCTTGGAAGAAGGAAGACGCGTTTGAGGCGTTTTCCTTTGAGCCAGTCTTGTCTTCCCACGGCAAACTCCGGTCGGTTTTGGCGGTGGGTCGCTCAGCATGAAGTGCTTGTTCCGTTCTCTGTCGTGTGGCTGGGCCATTGATGTTCCCTTCCCTTGTCAAGGCAAGGACGTGGGCAATTCAAGACCTTTTGTTCTGGATAGTCGTGATCTGGTTATTCAAGAAACAGTGAAGCTCCACATGCGTCCACCATTGGTCGGCATCGCTGCGATTCTCGTTCAAGGACGGAGGAGGAATGCCTTCCTTCCTTCCTTTCATTATTCGTGGCTGTTGCGCAAGGATTGGTGCTGGTGGAGGCTATGGTCTTCCTTGGCCTTCTGGTGGGTTCTGTGGTGGTCCGAAGTGGTTCCCGAATGATGCCGGCTGGATTCGCGTTGGCTGCATCGTTAGTGTCGCGGCGGTCATTGTCATGCCGCGTTCAGGAAGCGTTCCGAACAACGGTTGATCTATTCGAGTGGGGAGTTGTGTAGGGTCGTGGAATCGGATCTCCAGGTGAGTTTAATCCTGTTCCTTTCTGGGGCAATTCTAATTGCTTCGAGTTGTCTTCTCTAGATGTGCGGTGATGTTATCGATGGTGCAGGCTCGGGATGTCAAACCGGGACTTCGGAGTCGCGGTGTCAAGTTTCTTTTCGATGGATTCGATGGTCTCTTCGTGAAGCAAGCTTGCCTCAAGTCGGGGTTCAAGGATTCTGGGTTCACAGGTCCGTTACTCTGGACACTGTCGGTCGGGGATTGCTGACGAGCAATGTAAGGCGGTTTCGGTCTTCAGGTGGTATGTCTTCAGTTTCTGGTTGGGGAGTCCTCTTGCAAGAACTATAAGTCGGTTGTGGGATTCGATTGGAGTGTTATCAAGCTCCGAGGTTGGGTTCGGTGTCAAAGCAAGGGACGCGTCGTCGTCGCCTTGCAGGTTCGGTGAGTTGTTTCTTTTCTCAGGTTCTGACTCTTCTATCAGGTTTCGATGTCGAGGTCGGTCTTCAAGAGACATGTTCTTTCAAGGTCGGGGTTCGGGGTTCTTGCGCGGAACTAGTCATCGCGACTTTCTGGGTTTCAGGATTCTTGCGCGGAATAAGACGTCGCGGCTTTCTGGGGTCCATTCGGTGGTCTACCTTGACCACAATCAAGCCACGGTCAGTACCTCGACCGCGACGAATCAATAAACGATCAAACGTGATCGAGTCAAACTATCAAGGTCGCAATCAAGACAGAATCTGGCAGTCAAGATCAAGACGATGATCAAGACAGATCGAAGGAGTCAAGCCGCGGTCAGTACGTCGACCACGACAAAGCAAAGGAATCAAGCCGCGGTCAATACGTCGACCACGACCAAGCAAGGAATCGAAGCCGCGGTCAGTACGTCGACCGCGACGAATCAAGGGGATCAATACGGATTGGAGTCAAGTTATCAAGGTCAAGACGATGACCAGGATAAGTCAGGTCACCAGGATCAAGATGGATCGAGTTCCGGTGTCGGGGTGAGGGACGCGTCGTCGTCGCCTCACGCGTTCGGTAAGTCGTTCGTTGGTTTCGGTTAAGTCTGTTCTAAGTTCGATTAAGTCTGTTCTAATGTCACAGTTAGGTGCGGAACTGTGTCGGGGATCGTGTGGGAGCTAGCCTCCCAAGTCGCATCAAGATAAGTCAAGGCTCTAGGTCACAGCAAAGTCAAGTCGGTTCAAGCCCACAACAAAGTCGATAGGGCACGCGCGTGAGATTCGAGGTCGACGGCAGAGACTCTAAGTCCTGCAACAAGTTCAAGATGATGAAGGCTCTCCAAGTCACATCTTGGAGAGTTCAAGTGGGGCTCTAACTGAGAGGATTCAAGGATTTCCGAAGCACCTCTGATTGAATACAAGAGAACAGACTTAGTCTGTCTCTCTACTCTAGTAGGTCTTTAAATACATGTAGAACTAGCTATGTCATAGTAAATAGAAGGTTCTAGGACTATGACATAGTATCTAAATAGTTGTGCAGTAGAATGAGCTAGAACTAAGGAGAATTAGGAGGGGTTAGGCCCTCAGTAAGCCAAAACACCAGTGAAACACAATGTCAAGTCATTAGTAACGTCGCAGGGAGAATTCTGTCACACTTGGTCAGATGGATCTACTTAATGCTGCAGGATCGCCTTATAGGGATCCTCTTACATTTAAAGAAGCAATGGAGTCTGATAATGCCAGTGATTGGCTTGAGGCATGTCAATATGAAATTGATGCCTTAGAAAAACTTAAAGTGTGGCGCCTTGAAGACCTTCCTGAAGGTAGAAAGGCTGTAAAGTCCAAGTGGGTCTTTAAATTGAAAGCAGATGGATGCTTTCGTGCTAGGCTTGTAGCAAAAGGGTTCACCCAAGTAGAGGGGGTGGACTTCGATGAAACCTTCTCCCCAGTCGCCAGATTTGAGTCTCTTAGACTATTATTAGCGTTGGCCGCGCTTGAGGATTGGGAAATCCACCAAATGGATGTCAAATCGGCATTCCTACATGGGACTGGATGAGGAGATTTACATGGAGCAACCAATTGGTTTCGTCGTTGCTGGACAAGAGTCCAAAGTTTGTAGGCTACAGAAGGCTCTGTATGGCCTCAAACAAGCTTCCCGAGCATGGAACTTGCAATTCCATGCAGTTCTCAATGAACTGAGCTTTACTCGGACGTACTCTGATGCAGGAGTATATGTGTATCATCACCAAGAGGGGGATGGTTCACTTTTCGTCATTTTATATGTTGATGACATCACTATACTTGGGTCCTCCACTAAGAAGATTCAATGGCTGAAGGACTCTCTATCTAGCCGATATGAGATGACCGATCTTGGCGAAATCCAGTCCTACCTTGGAGTTAACATCACCAGGGATCGTCCTAACAAGACACTGGATATCGACCAGACAGCCTATGTATCCTCAATAGTTGAGAGGTTTGGAATGGGGGATTCCAACCCAGTATATACTCCTCTACCCTCTGGCGTGGATGTTCATTTGGTCAAGTTTGAAGACCAGGCATCTACCTCTGATATTAAGAGGTATCACAGTTAATGGGGTCTCTGCTTTGGGTGCAGATTGGAAGCAGACCCGACATTAGTTTTGCTGTTGCACGCCTTAGCCAATTTGCTTCCAACCCTTCCCAGCAGCACATGCGACTAGCAAAGTATGTCTTAGCTTATTTAAATGCTACAAAAGACTACAAGTTGCGCTATTCTGGAGGGAATGGTGAAGTTGGCCTTCATGGCTTTGCGGATTCCTCATGGGGAGATCAAGAGGACCGCCACTCCACCTCTGGCTATGTCTTTTTCCTTGCTAATGGAGCCATTAGCTGGTGTTCCAGAAAGCAAAAGACAGTAGCACAGTCCACCACTGAAGCCGAGTATATGAGCCTTGCTGAGGCTTCAAATCAGGCAGCGTGGTACAGGACATTTATGCAGGAGTTGGGATATGAAGTAAATTCACCCATACAACTGCATTGTGACAATAAGGGTGCAGTAGATCTTGCATTAAACCCTGTCACAGGAAGGCGATCAAACACATACCAATAAAGTACCATGCCATTAGGGAGTATGTAGAATCGCACCAGATTGACTTGGTGCGAACTCCCACTGGAGAGATGCTAGCAGATGGCCTTACAAAGTCTCTGCCTAGATCATCTTTTGATCACATGGTAACTGGATTTGGACTAGTGTTGGAATGAAGGAGCTGGAATCTGGAGACTTTGTTCACCATTTCACTTTCCCACCATGCGACATGAGCACGTTCTCGACCTGAGAGTGACGCAAGAGGTGTGTAGACTTGCATAAGCGAATCTACAACTCGTATGCAAAGCTCACAAAGAGTTAGAGAATTGGATCTCTGGCTGGCGACATGTTCGTTCAATTGTGAACAAGCAGTGTGCTCATTTGACTCATTTCCACTTAATGATCGATGCCTTCACCATGGAGGGATGTTGACACAGGACGTGTCTGGAGATGCTTCAGGCATCTAAGGTTCGCTTCAGCTGTAGATTAGATTAGATTAGATTCCGGGTATCGGACTTTTATGTTATCTTTATTACACTTCTTTCCCTTCTTACTCAGCTGATTAGTGATGGACTTAGTAATGCGCAGTAAGCATGTGATATCTCTTTGGCCAATGGCCTTTATCCCTCTCAGTTTATTGTCCGGCACTGTGGACTTATTCCCAGTGTGCACAGACCATTTCCCCTGGCCCCATGGGTATATAAGGGTGTCTGTTTCGTCTCTTCCACTTCAGAGTTTCTTCAACCTCTGAAGTGTAAGTCCTACTATACTTTCTACCATACCTTTGACTAACCGTCTCTTGTAGATACTTGTCTTTCTAGGTCAGTAGAATAGTAATATAGAGTTTCTTCAACCTCTGAAGTATACTTGTCTTTCTAGCCTAACCTGCTACTAACCACAGTCAGTATAACCAGCAGCATGATTGTTTGACATATTCTACTGGTTGGTATCTTCCATTGTGATAGACATAGTATCCAAACTCGGACTCAAAGTCTTTCCAGGTGGCAGAGCCAAGTACTTGTTGTGAAAGGTTATTCTCGTCTCTGCATTCAATAAGTTCTTCTCTGAAGAGGGTCTGACTGTGACTGGAAGCCACTGTGAGAGACTTGACTTGATGTTACATCTGGTGCAGGACATTCCACACAACTTGTGTGACAGCATTGTACATATGTTCAGATAAGAAACCAATAGGCTCCTTGGAGTCAATAGGGATGAGTCAAAGTCAAAGGGGCTGTTCCCTAAGACAATGTTGAGTGGAAGAGTGCCAAAAGCACTGAGACAGACAAGTCAAAGATTCAAAGGAGATGTCCAGAAGACAGGCACTGATGTATTCAATAAGTTGAGTCTGAGGTCTACAATGTAGTTACAGCAGACTTATATACATAATTGAATGGGTGTCTAAAGATAAGAAACACAGAGTCAAGTGGGCCCAAATATCTGAAAGCAGAGGGCGTAAAGCCTGGCTTCTGATAGGGAATTAAGTAAGTGTCTGGTCATAGAGATAAGGAGATAAGGGAACAATCATAGACAAAGACGAGTCAACAAACATAAGCAAAGTCACAGGGATGGAAGTAGGGCACATGAGGGATCCCAGGAAGGGGATGTGATCAGGAAATGCAAGCTAGGTGGGAGTACAGGGTTTGCATTGGGAAGTGTAAAGAAAAGGGGGGTACTCAGCAAGGGTTGTAACACCTGGACAGCATTAGAAGCCTTTCCAGTAGTCATTTGAGTGAAGATAGCCCTCTGGGAAGTAGTGGAGAGCTTGGAAGGATGGCCACCAGAGGAGATTTGCTGGTCAAAATGGAGGGTTCTGAGTATCCTAGAGACTGTGGACTGGCTGAGGCTGAGTCTGGAGGCAATAGTGTGAGTGGAATGACCTTCAGAGGCCAGAGAGAGCATGTTTTCTTTCTGAGCAGAGGAGGTGGGGTGCATTGGGAAATTATAATATTCTGAGAATGTAAACCATGGTTAAATAGCTCTATTCCAGGTCCCATCAATATTAAGATAACTATGGTAACCACATATTAAGGATTGGTTGCTGTACATTTGGTGGAGCATCAGATTCTGATATTTCTGATACCCCCTCACAAAACTGAGTCAATGAGTCCCTGATTTTAAATGGGCATAGCTCCACAGGTTTTGATCAGACTTACATAATTATTGTTGCATTACATAACCCTTATCTTGTACCTTTTATGGTCTACCAAGACTTTGTTTATATTTGTTTTGGCTGATGTGATATTCAACAAACAGTGCTAAAGTGCAAAACATTGACTCAGTTTTGTGAGGCACTGTATATGGGCTTGACAAACACAGCCCCTCCACTTCTTGCATTTTAACTTTTGCATTTTCAATGTCACTGGCATAATAGTACAATCTTCCCCATGCCTGAAGACACCTTATTAGTACTGATGTGTCACTTGGCCTCTGTTGTAAGGTTTCAACAGTTTGGCTGATCAACTTGTCTGAATGATCTCCTATGCCAACATGAAAATATGTAAATGTGATAATGGCTTCAACTAGCTTTGAGTTATTCCCATAATTTGACTTCAGAAGATCAAATAGCATGGCTTTTGTGTTATTTATTTCTAACACCATCTCAGCATGATACTTTGGCTGTGTGTTACGAACCCTGCTGCATCATCTCATTTCTTTTTCCTTCATGTGACTCGTCATTTGGCCCTGTTTACCCCTTGTTGATTCATGTTATGCCTTCTGTTGCGCCTGTTTATTCCTTATCTCTGACTCATGTTGTGCTTATCTATGACTCATACTTTACCTCAGACTTCTTACGTATTTTCCCACCAGAATCGCAACTATACCAGATTCATCTATGTATATTCTCATCTGGCCCACCTTGACTCCGTTCCCTTCTTAGTTATATTGCAACTTCATTGATGCACTTCATATGTACTCCAATTTAGACTCCAACTTCTATTACGTATATAAGGCCCATCTAGATAGCCTGTATACCTTAGACTCAACTTCTTAATTGACTTGGTGCATTACCTTCTGGGTGATCTCTAAGACCCAACTCTTGAATTGTCTCAGTGCTTCTGGCACTCTTCCACTCACCAGTACTAAGGGATTAGCTCCTTGGTATTGACTTCTCACCCGACCTCTGTGTACTTGAGAGACAGTACACACCAGACTTCATAGTTTTGCTACGTGACTCATCACATGTCATGCTGAACACCCACACCAGGCATTACACTGTGCTTCAGATGAATTAGAAGATGCCAGGTTGATGTAGAAATTCTGGAGTGAATCTTTATATTTTGATGATATGACCTCCTGTTGATTACAGAAGTGACGAATGATTGGATGAGTTTGGTATCTCTCTCCAATTACATGCACAAGGCTGCACTGCTGCAAGGTACGCAGGTTTGATAGAATATCCATTTCAACAAGGATCTCTTTGAATCTCCCCAGCTGTGAAGTATGAATTCCATCTGGTAACATGCTAAGAACTCCAAGTAGATCCTTAGCAGGTGGATTAGCTCTCATCCTGCCACTATCAATAGATAGTTGGATGGAATATTCAAGGTTTGATAGCCTATGGGTCTGGCCCATTTGAATAAATTTGGTCTGATTTTGATTCCACTCCTTCAGCAGTAGTGCAGGTGATGTTGCCTGGGCAAGATGAGCCAACAGGCTAACAGCAAGAGGAACATAATCCACAGATATGATAAGTTCTTCTGCAGCATCATCATAGTTCTGTCCAATTTCCTCCCAGATATCTCTAGCAGCATCCTGACTGAGGGTATTCAATGGAGCCAGGGCAGGCTTTGTCCACAGAGTCTGGCCTGGCCGCATGGTGCCTCGTATGGTGATGAGTAAGGTGACAGAGTTGAGTGCTGTGACTCTTGAGAGTAGTTCCTCAACAGAATGTCTCATGTCACCAGCCTGTTCCCAAGGTGACTCAAAGTTGTCAAGACAGATGATGCTATCCTTTGAACTCAACACAGCATGGATATGAGACCAGGAAGCATCTGAGCCTCCATCCAAGATACCCAGTGTCTTTGCAAGCTCAACCAGGAGAGCACCAGATGAGAAGACTGATTCACAAGCAACAAAGTATCGAGCACCCCCGAATTGCTCTTGGACTTGGGGATGAGTGAGGACTGCATTTGCAAGAGTGGTTTTGCCATAACCACCAGGACCAAGGATTGCAATGCAAGCAGGACGAGAGCCACGAATGCCTGTGAGAATCATGTGAAGGATCTCAGCAAGTTCAGCATCGCGCCCAAAGAATATCTGAGGTGAATGTGGCTCCTGGGGTATGGACCTGGCTGACTGTCAGCATAGGAACACAGCATGATTGTTGACAAGAAAACCTACGTGATGACATTTGATGGACCAGACAGACCAGACGGACCAGCGGGGATGCCCTACCAAATTTATGAGAATTGCTACCACTGGTTACTAACAGCACACATACCTTGCATCTTTCAGCGATTTGCTCAAACCATGCATCTAGGGCCAACTCGGCCTGGAGGTGACGAATTAGGTGAGCAACACAGACAATAATTCAAAGGCAGACCTGGAAAGTTTGAAGCACATTTGAAAGCTCACCATCATATTGCTTAATCTTTCGTAGCAAATCCTTGCGCAGAAGAGCCTTCTTAATAGGTCCTATTTCCATGCTTTTCTTTAGCAAGCTTTCAATCCCACCCAATTCACTTACGTACGATGAGCCAGTGATAAACTATCATGAATATAATATAGGGCATACCTCTGAAGGGACCATAAGATTGAGTGGAGACCAGGAGGAAGATCGTTTTCCTCTAGGTTATATTTCTGGCACGACTCCCCGACATTCACAACGAGGCCAGCAACTCGACCAAGTTTGCGCATCACAACACCCCACTCTTCCTTATTCTGCTTTACTTCCTGTCAGAAACGTAGTAAGCATAAAAATCAAGTGAGAGAATGGCCAGACGCTCACATCTCGCATGGTAAGAACTTGGAGTAGTAGGCCAGCAACAGGAGAAATGTAGGGTATCTTTGACATCAGGGAGCTTGCCTCCTTCAAGGCAGCAAGGGAAGTCCCGATAGTGGTTATCGCAATGTCAACAGATCCTCCGATCAGCTCGGATGAGTGAATAGCTGAATAGGGCAGATTGATGAGCGATTGAATAAGCCACGGGAGAGATACTTACAGATTGGTTGGCTATCACTTGGTGAAGCATGGAACATCCTTCGGATTGCTTTCGGGATTGAGAATGAATTAGATTGCATTTTTCAATTTTGTAGTAGCTGGTAGTAGCTGGTAGACATTTGGTTGAACGAGAAGGACAAGAGGGCTAAGCACAGCTGTGACCTGTGATGTGTTACCCGTGACATGACACGAGCGACGAGGCATGCTGTGACAGAATTCTCCCTGCGACGTTACTAATGACTTGACATCATGTTTCCTCGGTGTTTTGCTTACTGAGGGCCTAACCCCTCCTAATTCTCCTTAGTTCTAGCCTGATCTACTATTAGACATTATATCATAGTACTAGATGCTTCTACATAATATGACATAGCTAGCTCCACATGTATTTAAAGACCAACTAGAGTAGAGAGACAGACTAAGTCTGTTCTCTTGTATTCAATCAGAGGTGCTTCGGAATCCTTGAATCCTCTCAGTTAGAGCCCCACTTGAACTCTCCAAGATGTGACTTGGAGAGCCTTCATCATCTTGAACTTGCTGCAGGACTGAGCGTCTCTGCCGTCGACTTCGAATCTCACGCGCGTGCCCTATCGACTTTGTTGTGGGCTTGAACCGACTTGACTTTGCTGTGACCTAGAGCCTTGACTTATCTTGATGCGACTTGGGAGGCTAGCTCCCACACGATCCCCGACACAGTTCCGCACCTAACTGTGACATTAGAACAGACTTAACCGAAACCAACGAAGAACTTACCGAACATGTGAGGCGACGACGACGCGTCCCTCACCCCGACACCAGAACTCGATCCATCTTGATCCTGGTGACCTGACTTATCCTGGTCATCGTCTTGACCTTGATAACTTGACTCCAATCTGTATTGATCCCCTTGATTCGTCGTGGTCGATGTACTGACCGCGGCTCCGATTCCTTGCTTTGTCGTGGTCGATGTACTGACCGCGGCTTGACTCCTTGATTCGTCGTGGTTGACGTAGTGACCGCGGCTTGACTCCTTCGATCTGTCTTGATCATCGTCTTGATCTTGACTGCCAGATTCTGTCTTGGTTGCGACCTTGATAGTTTGACTCGATCACGTTTGATCGTTTATTGATTCGTCGCAGTTGAGGTACTGACCGTGGCTTGATTGTGGTTGAGGTAGACCACCGAATGGACCCCAGATGCCAGTGATCCTGATTACCGGACCAGAACTGCAAAGGTGACAAGTTGTCCCTTGCACGAAACCCAGAAAGTCGCGACGACCACGCAAGAACCCCAAACCACGACCTTGGAGCCGACGACGCTCCAAATCGATTCCTATACTTGACTTGCCGTTCTCATGACAGAGGACTTCTCCCAACCGGAAAACCAGAAACAACTCACTGACCCACAAGGCGACGACGACGCGTCCCTTGCCTCGACAACAAACCCGACCCTGATCTTGAAACCGATGACGCTCTAGTCGATTCCCATAATCGACCTGCCGTTCTTGTGATAGAGGACGCCCTGACATCAGACACCATCGAACCCGAACACCAACTCCGGAACCTGAAAAGTGCCTTTAACGGACGACGCATTCCTTGAATATCAATCACCGGATCAAAATCTAAAACAGAAACTGAAGACATACCACCTGAAAACCGAAACCACCTTACATTGCTTGTCAGCAATCCCCGACCAACAGTGTCCAGAGTCACGGACCTGTGAACCCAGAATCCTTGAACCCCGACTTGAGGCAAGCTTGCTTCACGAATAGACCATCGAATCCATCGAAAAGAGACTTGACACCGCGACTCCGAAGTCCCAGTTTGACATCCCGAGCCTGCACCATCGATAACATCACCATACATCTAAAGAAGAACACCAAGTGGTTAGAATCCACAAAAGAAGATGTACCATCCAAAGGATATTAGGTTCCCTATCGACAGCCTAAGAATTGCAGAGGACTGGTACAGAAACACTCAACACCAAGTACACCCGAAAACTAGAAGGCAACTCGAAGCAATTAGAATTGCCCCGGAAAGGAGCAGGATTAAACTCACCTATAGATCCGATTCCACGACCATCCAGAACAAACAGTCTCGAATTACCCACATCCTTGCTTTGAAGAGGGAAGGAAACATCGATGACCTAGCCACACAATAGAGAACGGAACAAGCACTTCCGCAGAGCGACCCACCGCCAAAACCGACCGGAGTTTGCCGTGGGAAGACAAGACTGGCTCAAAGGAAAACACTTCAAAATGCATTCTCCTTCTTCCAAGCTGGCACCACGCCGAGTTGGACCATTCACAATGAAAGATCAGATACATGCAACTGCCTGCCAATTAAACTTGCCAGCCCACATGAAGATACACAACAGGTATCATGTGGACCCCTTATCACCCTATCATGAAACAGAAGCCCACTGAGTGAGCTACACATGCCCGCCACCTAGTCTTGTCAACAGCAAAGAAGAATATGAAGTAGGACGCCTTACCAGCCATTGATATCATGGCCGTACGAAGACACTGCATTCCTAGTCCACTGGAAAGGTTACCCTTCAAGCGATGACTCTTGGACGCCTGCCGCTCCGACATCTATGCGTCGAGGATGCCGCAAGCCTTAGGAGGGGGGTAATTATTCCATCTGTGACTCAGTGTTTCCCCAGAAATTCGCTCTACCCTGGCACACATCAAGAACTTCGCTCGCCCTTTCACTCAGAACATCCATCAGACCCACCGAACACCTAGAATGTCGACTCCGAAGACTCTCGCCACCAACACCTCGACCGACAATGAAACCCGAATCCGGCGCATCTCAGCAGCACCGACGCCGCCTCCCACACCAGCACTACCGAATGAAGACCCGATTGTTACAAGAAGTCGGAACACGCTTGCCTGACACATACATGCTACACAGTCCAATGACAACCCAAGAATCAAGTATCGACCGACTCTCCAGTCCTGCCGACCCCGCGGCCATGTCAGTCGACGACAGATCGTCATAGGTACACCCACCCTGGGCCGCCATTCGTTCGAAACCACGTCCACTCGATGCACTACCAACACTGATGCATCAGGAATAATGAAGGTCGCACCTTGCATGCCAGGTTCGTAAGCTTTGACTACCGACAGCGTAACCCCCAGGTCCCCGCCACGATGGGCGAGGGCCAGCCACCCCTTTTCTTTCGCACTCCACACTAGAAACCACTCTCGAACCCCGCGATGCCCCAATCCTCCAATTTCGCGCTTCCAACAGCGATTCTTCAACACGGAGATGCTTTACACCGAACTGGATCAACACCGCGCTCGACAACTTGTGCGATCCCGGAGTTTGGGCCGAAGCGACAAGATTCCGCGCAATGACGAACGATTTGGACGTAGCCCAGCAGGCCGTGGCCGCCGCACGAAAGCAAATAGAATAGCAGTCCAGAAGGTACGAACATCGACGCAAGCGCTGACACGACGCAACGCGTACCACCGAATCTATCCGACCGAACAAGCTCACAAGATTCACGCCGCACCTGGAACCGCGCGCCGTCTTGCAAGAAGACTTGACAACACACGACGTCCCTCAAGCTGCACGATGACTGGACGATACTCGACAAACCACTCGACGACCGCGCGCGCCGCAACCACGAACCCTGCCGCCACCGACATTCAACAACGTTTGGGGGCAAACGTCAGCCTACAGAAGGGGTAATGTGACAGAATTCTCCCTGCGACGTTACTAATGACTTGACATCATGTTTCCTCGGTGTTTTGCTTACTGAGGGCCTAACCCCTCCTAATTCTCCTTAGTTCTAGCCTGATCTACTATTAGACATTATATCATAGTACTAGATGCTTCTACATAATATGACATAGCTAGCTCCACATGTATTTAAAGACCAACTAGAGTAGAGAGACAGACTAAGTCTGTTCTCTTGTATTCAATCAGAGGTGCTTCGGAATCCTTGAATCCTCTCAGTTAGAGCCCCACTTGAACTCTCCAAGATGTGACTTGGAGAGCCTTCATCATCTTGAACTTGCTGCAGGACTGAGCGTCTCTGCCGTCGACTTCGAATCTCACGTGCGTGCCCTATCGACTTTGTTGTGGGCTTGAACCGACTTGACTTTGCTGTGACCTAGAGCCTTGACTTATCTTGATGCGACTTGGGAGGCTAGCTCCCACACGATCCCCGACACAGTTCCGCACCTAACTGTGACTAGGGCATAGCACGAGTCCGGGTAACTCGCGAGTTTTTTGAGTAGAGCCGTGGGAAAACTCGCGGGTATTGATACTCGCGGATCCGGGTGATCCGTGGGAACATACTCGTGCGGATCCGGGTATTGATTTTGGCACCCCGGGTACCCGGGCGGGTACTCGTGGAATACCCGCACAGATATTATTATTTATTAAATTATTTTTGCCACACTTAATCCCAGTTTTAATTATCCTCTATTTCTATTATAACCCTCTTTTATTTTGTCATAAGTAAATCTTACGGTGCCATCGCCGCGTGCACACCTCCCCTGGCCTGCCCACCCGAAGCTGGCGCCTGGGTAGACCATGACCTTGACCCCCTCATCCCTATGGTCCCTCCCTCTCATGTGACCCATTCACACCGCTCTTCATACTTTTCCTTCTTACCTCCCATCTGACCTTCCTCCAAAGGCCCCACTTCCATCCACGCTACTTTCCGAAAAACTGACAAAGGAAGATAAACCGTGGCTCAACCAACGACCAGACAGGCGCACCCGTGCCAGCCGTTGGGTCACCTTCTTCATGCCCTTCCTTGGTGCCTGTGGTGCTGGTGTGCTGTGCTGGACCGGGTATCAAAGCGCGTGAGACACAATGATAGACCTCAATCGACTGTGCAGTGTTATGGAGGATACTTTTGACAACTTGGACGTCGACAACGGCGGCACCTGGACGCGAGACGTGGAGATGAGTGGCTTTGGGTATGTACTCACCTTTCTAAAGGCTTTCAATATCACAGGACTAACATTTGTCATTCACCTCGCAGGCGTGGTGCCCCTTTCACTCAAAGGACTGAACTGGCTGACCTCCTGCCGCTCCCACGTGCCTCCACTGTGCTTATCCACAACACAGTGGCCCTCTCCAAGGTGGGCCAATGCGATAGCAAGGTGGTTGGTGCATCTGCCTCCACCATCATGGACTCCCGGGGAAATAAACGATGGAATGGTGCTGTGGAGCAGGGTGACATGGGCCGATGTCGAGATATTTGGGTTGGCGCGCACCATGCGCTGGATGTGACTTCTTTCGTGCGCTCTCTATTTCTTCTCACATTTACCTTACTGCCTTCTCCTCTTCTGTGCTAGCTCGCCTCCACTCGCGTGATCACAAACAATTCATGGGTGACTTTGTATCATTCCAATGCTCCCTTACTAAATTTCTTGCTTCCTTTCCAGACACCTGACTCACGTTCATGTGGGTCCCGGGGATGACGACCTACCAGGCGATCGCGATCGCTTCCAAGTCCGCAAACCACGCCCGCGTGTCGACCCCCTTGGGTGCGCTTGTCGAGCGACTCTCCTCACTCAAGTGGCGCTCCCTCTCGCCCTTGCGCATATGACAATTGGCGCGAAGAATGGCTGCGTGACCGCGCTTGTGCCACTCCCACTGCCGATCACCCCTCCGGGCGCGATTACAAAGCCCATACACTCTCCATCACCCGCCCCCCGATGGTTCTAACGACCCACTCTGGTCTGCTGCAACTAATCCCTGGCCCACTCCTTTCAACTGACATACTACCTCGACAGCCATGCGCCTTGCTACCGGGCACGCCTTCATGGCCGACTACACCAAACGCTTCCACCCCACACTTCCTGCCTCAGCTCACACCTGGCCCCAGGTCTTCAACCACAAACACCACGTCGAATCCCTTCTGGGGTTCCTGCAAGACACGTGGGCTTTTTCAAGCCCATTTCCTCCCTGCGACCGCGGGAACCGGATTAGGTCGCGTCGGTCCAATGGGTTGATGGGTTGTTTTTCCCTCAGAAATTTTACACTATGGCTCTCATGTCGACTCCTTTGTCCTCACAATAGTTACATTATCCTCACAGTAGTTACATTGTCCCTAGATATAGCTGTGCAATTTAAATACCACCCTGAAAATGTGTACTGAAAATCAATAAAAAAAGATCATAAGTGAATCTGCGTGCGTGAAAGACTGACAATGCTGCCTTCATGCGGATGCAAAAATCAAAAATGATAACTAATAAAAGATAAATGAGCTGCCTAGTTTAGTAGCGAGTGCTGTGTGATGTAGTACATCAACTAAATAAGGTAAAAGATAAGACAAGTAATGCTCATTCCAGTTTAGTTGGTCAAAATAGAGTAACAAGGGAATGTAGAGAACATTTGTGTGGATTGTCGTTAGCACGCTCGGGGCAGTAGTGCCAGTGCCACTCCCGTTGATCCGCTGATCCGGTGGCTTTCGGTCGGTCGATTTACACCCTGCTCATCGATCTTGTGGTACACTCCTTCATAAAAATAATATAGACTCTGACATTAATTTGACTTAAGTGCCGGACAGCCTCTGATATGGTACAAATGCGATTGATGCATAGCACAAGCAATTTACTTAGCATCTTTTAGACTGCATGCATTCCGGGCCGCTTGCCTGTTCATTACTTTACATCCGGTTTCATCCTTATTGCTCGGTTTCATCCACTTTCGTCTCGCTTGCGCAGCTTCGCTCTTCAAAACACATTAGCACACATTCTACTAGGCCTCTCTAAGTATATAAAGGTACATCATACAACGCTTGTAGTAGGACCAACCAGCAGAAGCATAATCAAAGCGCCGTTCTCTCTCTTTGTCTTATCTTGAGTACTAAGCGATTTCTCTACAACAACAAGCCCAAGGTCAAACAGAACCAGCAGCAGCAAGTCAGAAAAAGTCTTCAATACATTATCTCTTGTCTCTTGTGGAGCCGCCTCTTGCTTCTTTGGACGAACACAATCTCACAGTCATACGCCATGGTTCACTCTCGACGCAAGCGCCAAAGGTTATGGGTGGCTTCCTCTGAAGGTGGAGACTCAGGTGCAGAACAACCCGGTACATCTGCTGCACCATCTTCGCGTGCATCTTCACCACCAGCACTGACCAAACACGAGAAATTCAACAAACGATACAAGGCGGACGAGAGATCTGACGAAGAAGTGCTCAGTAAGTGTTGTACATTTATCTTATGTGAGTTGAGATTTATGTCCGAACAGAAGCACAGATGGTGATGTGGACCTCTAGAGTCTACGAGCATTTCTCTGCGCCGAAGATTGTTTCCAAAGGCGGCGTCGTGCGGTATGCATTTCATTGTCGCAAGTAAGTCTACATCACGATTTAAAGCCTGATGCACTAATTATACTAATCATTCAGTCACCCTTTAATATACATCTCCCGAGCTCGACATGATGAAAGTACTAGCAATCTGGTGCGGCATGTGGACCGATGCGATCCGAAAAATACAGCACAGAGTCAAGCATTCTCTGCATTTGCTCAAGGATCAAAGTACAATCCTGCTACACATCGAATGAAAGTGGCGCTTTGGGTCATGCGCCATAATCGGCCGTTTTCAATCATTGAGGATCAAGACCTTTTAGAGATCTTTTATGACCTTAATAACAAGTGCGTCACCCCTTCCGCGAGCAGTGTATCCCGCGATGTTAGGGAGATTTTCCGAATGAGCAAGATAAAGGTGATGGAGATGCTACAGGTAAGGTTTACAACGCTTTCAGTGTCTTGCCATCTAACTTTACCTTTCTCTCAGGCTTATGAAGGAATGCTACACATCGGTATAGATGGCTGGACAACGCCTCAAGTTATTTCATTCATTGGCACTACTATCCATTGGGTTCGGGAGGGCAAGATGACGTCGATGATACTGGATTTCATCAAGTAAGTTAATCACTGGTTGTCATATAAATAATATAGTTGCTAATCATTATACAGAGCACCAAAAGCCCATACTGGTGTTTATCTCGCTGCACGCGTCTCAGAATGCCTGCATGAATATGGAATCCACAATAAGGTATGTTTCAAGTTATATACTGTGAAAACAGAGGCATTTATCTACTGTACTAGGTACTGGCCATTGTCTGTGATAATGCATCAAATAACGATACAATGGTGGACGAGCTTCAAGACTTGGTTCCAAGCTTCAAGGGTCAGACGATGCGCGTGCGGTGCTTTGCGCACATCCTCAACTTGGTCGTGAAGGTGCGACGCAACTCGTTATTCTTTCTGTCTTGTGTTAATGAGTTCGATTGGGTTGTTTACAGGCCATCCTCTCACAGTTCAGCCAGCAGACCAAGCCATTGGAGGATGAGCACGACGAGGGGCATGACGCCAACCTCTTCAAAGACATAGATGTCAATGACGTCATTGAGGAGGACAATCTGGACAACGAAGATATAGATTTTCAACTGGACAACGACGAAGTGGACCCCGCGGTCAAGGCAAGCGATGAGGCCATGATCCAGGAAGCCGTAGAGGATGTTGGTTATAGTGGCAGGATCCCAACGCTTTCTTGCGCGGAGGTCAATTTAGGACGCTTCTCAGTCTTCAAGGTCAGTGACATCATTAATCAGAACTGTCAGATTATTTACATCGCTTTTTACATAGCTTCGGCGGCTTGCAACAAAGATAGTCCACAGCCCAACCATCAAGGCAGATCTCGAAGAATGCTGTTTGCGAAGCCAAATCAGACCGAAAGTTATGGTACAAGATGTAGCTACTCGATGGAACAGCACATCAGAACTCATCGGCCGCGCGCTTCAACTTCGGCCAGCGCTTCAACTGCTCGTTGTAATGCGCGAGCACAACAAAGTACGTGGCGTCCGCTTGAAGAGGTTTCAGTTGTCAGAGGCAGAGTGGAAGATACTCGAGCAGCTGCACCCTCTCTTAGATCTGTTCATCGACGCGACAAAGAAGATTTCTCAAAACAAAACCCCTCTTATACATGATGTCATCCCAATTGTTGACATTCTAACTACTGCAATGGATGACTTCATTGATAATAAGTCACTCCACCTAACTGTCCGGGGAGCCGCGCTTCGAGGGTCACTGCTAATGAGTAAGTATTACGCGCTTACTGACGATTCCTTGGTATTTCGCGTTGCTATGAGTAAGTCAAGATTTGCTTTCTTATTTTTCTTATCTAATCATCTTAGTTCTTCACCCTCGACACAAGACTTCATACTTCATCAAGGCAGGATGGAAACATGAGTGGATCAAGGCCGCAGAGGACCTCGCGCGACAGGAATGGCAAGCATACAAACCAGAAGTGCTATCTATGACATCTATGACATCAACAGCAGCATCAAGCGTCACATCAAAGGTAAGATTTCAAATATATGTCAAGGAGTAATTGGCAATTGCTCACTCTGCGTTTAATTAGGAACCGACTAGCCTTTCGGCAAAATATTTTGGCGCACTGCATGACAAGTTTACACCTGTCGACGCCCTGGATGAATGGCTGTCTAATGCGCCCACTGTCACCAACACTGATCCGATCACATACTGGACAGCAATGAAGGCAACAGGCCATCCACTTGCACAAATGGCTATCAACTTCCTTTCCATTCCAGGTGGGTTATTAATCACTACTTTCATTTTTGTGGTGCTGAATATACATGGCAGCAACCTCAACTGATGTTGAACGCGCGTTTTCAAAAGGTGGTTTAACAGTCTCAAAAATGCGACATTCTCTCTTGGATGAGTCTATGCGAGCAGCTACAGTACTTGGGTCATGGTGTGATATTCCTGATCTTATTCCTTACAATGATATAATAGCTGCTTTTAAGGATAAAGGGAAGCGGACAGGGAAGGCAAAGGCTATAATAGATATTATTGATGACAGTGATTCTACCTAGTTACAGAATATTGTAAAGTTTATATAGTCGCACTTGAATGTAACGCAAGAGTGTTGGATGGCACCTGAGAAGGATCACCCACAGAATTTTGATAAGACACTTTTTAGCTGAGGAAAGCCTCAGCAACTGCATGAAATAGATTCGAAGGAAGACGTACCCATGTGATGGCCATTCCCATCCTCCAAAGCGTTGGCGTTGACCCTGCACTTGAGCCCGTGACGTTCTCGCTCATTGACGTTGCTTGTTGACCGACAGACGAAAGAAAGACGTCGTTAGTGATAGGAAGGGTGGGCAGCTGTGTGAAACGGGGACGTACCTAAGTGATGGCCATTCCCATCCTCCAAAGCGTTGGCATTGACCCTGCACTTGAGCCCGTGACGTTCTTGCTCATTGACGTTGCTTGTTGACCGACAGACAAAAGAAAGACGTCGTTAGTGATAGGACGGGTGGGGCAGCTGTGTGAAACAGGGACGTACCTAAGTGATGGCCATTCCCATCCTCCAAAGCGTTGGCGTTGACCCTGCACCTGAACTCGTGACATTCTCGCTCATTGACGTTGCTTGTTGACCGACAGACGAAAGAAAGACGTCGTTAGTGATAGGAAGGGTGGGCAGCTGTGTGAAACGGGGACGTACCTAAGTGATGGCCATTCCCATCCTCCAAAGCGTTGGCATTGACCCTGCACTTGAGCCCGTGACGTTCTTGCTCATTGACGTTGCTTGTTGACCGACAGACAAAAGAAAGACGTCGTTAGTGATAGGACGGGTGGGGCAGCTGTGTGAAACGGGGACGTACCTAAGTGATGGCCATTCCCATCCTCCAAAGCGTTGGCGTTGACCCTGCACCTGAACTCGTGACATTCTCGCTCATTGATGTTGCTTGTTGACTGACAAACGAAAGAAAGATGTCGTTAGTGAGTGATAGGAAGGGTGGGGCGGCTGTGTGAAACGAAGACGTACCTAAGTGATGGCCATTCCCATCCTCCAAAGTGTTGTTGTTAACCTTGTGCTTGAGCTGCTTGAGCTTATGATGTTCTTGCTCATTGATGTTGTTTGTTGAATGACAACGAGAGGTAGAGAGGAGTTCGTCGGTGATAGGAGGGCCGGGGCAGCTGTGTGAAAGGGATGCAAACGAAGACGTACCTATATGAGGCCATTCCCATCCTCCAAAGCATCCTTAACCCTGCACTTGAGTTTGTGACATTCTTGCTCATTGATGTTGTTTGTTGACTGATGGAAAGAGAAACGAGGTCGTTGGTGATAGGAGGGCCGGGGCAGCTGTTATAACTCAATAGCAGGGGAGGGACCAGAGCCAATAAACTGTCTTTGAAGGATCACCATTGTCATGGACATTCTATAGGCATTACTAGGTTGAACTGCCTCTGAAGAAGAGCCAGAAAGTCATCGTCTGCTATCTGAGAGAAAGTGGAGGCCCAGAGTGGAAAAAAGGAGTAAGAGAGTACGAGTAAACCCGCGAGTACTCGGATCCGCGCGAGTATAGGACTCGCGGCTCCGGGTGATCCGTGGGAACATACTCGCGCGGATCCGAGTATGACATTTTCTTATCTAAATACCCGCGAGTTCGGATCCGGGTTACTCGCGAGTGCACTCGTGCTAGGCCCTAACTGTGACACATGCCAGTCGCGTCTCCCCCCACCACCTCACTGGATGCAATTCACCCAGCATGTTGTGCCGAATCATGTGATGTAAAGTAAACAATAGCAAATATTGTTGAACCAAGATAGCGGTACAGAGATTCCGGGATAGCGGTTCGACACATGATGTAAAGTAAACAATGGCAATTTCTGTTGAACCAAGATACCAGTACCCAACTCTCCCCCACTGCTGACATCCCTAAAGCGGTAATCATGTCACACAACTGTGATTTGTAATAATATTTATTTTAAAAAGGAAAGTTATCATTGATCAACAAAAAAATCATTACAAATCAAAGTCATGTGACATATAGACAAACATTTTCAACCTAATGAAAGACTGGCTCTGCTCACGCGACGACCTCACCCCCCTCATGCACTCTTCCACCCCCTCTACTCCGACTGTCGACAGGATCTCCAATTCCTGCCTGACTGGACTCTGGAACTTGACCCACCTCCATGGCACATACTCTTCACTTGCAAACCTTACATTGAGGATTTGCTCACCTTTTTCCAGGACATGTGGGCCTTCACAAGGCCTCCTTTGGCAAGATGACCTTGCAAGCTGGAT
Source organism: Multifurca ochricompacta (assembly GCA_022496185.1). NCBI lineage: Eukaryota > Fungi > Basidiomycota > Agaricomycetes > Russulales > Russulaceae > Multifurca > Multifurca ochricompacta. The sequence goes on along the minus strand of WTXG01000056.1, from coordinate 163,898 downwards.
TAAGAGTCTGAGTTGGTGATATTAGGTAGTATGGGTAAGTTCACTTTCTTCTCCAACACACAGGCTCTCTTCCCCTCTCCATTCCTTCTCTATTACACACTGTCTCCCTTGTTCCCCCCTACCAAGAGGTTTTGCACATGGTGGTTCCCACCCTTCTCTCATGTTCACAACAGTAGTTACTATGTACTGGTAGTAGCTGTGCAATTTGGGCAAGGCCCTGAAGTGCAAATAAAATTGATTTCAAAAAAAAACAACCTAATTGTAATGGGTGAAGCTCCGTGTACACTTTGAACAAAAAGGGCAAAGAGAATGTCGACCTAAGTCGTTGGGCGTACCGCGGAGGCAAACGTCACACGTTAAGCAATGACCAGGAACTGTGTCACCCACTGTGGTTTATTCAACCACAATGATGGCGTTCTGAAACTGGAAGAAGCTGCAGCCCCAAGAGGACAAGATCCAAAGGATCAAGTCACACAGGGAGGCAGGATATCATTAGCACTATGTATCAAACTCATGTAGACAGTTACTCACCTGCAGCCCCAAGAGGACAAGATGGGGGCTACAGGCTGTTACAGGGGGTCTTATATACATTTCTCAGTGTAACGAAGTAAGCAGTAAGTGTAAGCAAGAATCAGCAAGTATCAGTCAGCTGTATTGCTGACTGAGCCTTATCTTTGTGATTCGTAAGCTGCTTTACTCTGCTGACTGATCATGCTCCACAATGTGATGTCATAATGATGTCATTGTGGAGTAGATAACTGATATGTAGTCTAGCCCTTAGGTCTGGAACACGTCTATCTACTGATACATGTGATTCTGTGCTAAAATTGGCCATGGCCCAACCTGGGCCCTTATCTAGAGCTCCACTTACCTAGAACCTTCTAGGCTGGACTCCTCTTATCTTGATAACAGCTCCACTTGGTCTAGAACCATCTAGACTGTGGGGCTTGGCCTATTGTGGTAAACACAATAGAGAATCGACTTGTTATTGTTGAGTGGCTCTTGTGCTGACTAAGCAGCATGTGACTATTACATGTGACTTGGTCACATGATCCATGTCACAACTATATTCCCATGATCACGTGTTGAGGCTGCTGGGTAATCTTCCCACGGTCATGTGATCCAAAAAGGAAAAATAAAAGGAAAAATAAGGTAGAGCTGTGACATTACCCCCCTCCTAGGGCGTAACGTCCTCGTAAGCCGAATGGAGTTGTGTGGGCTGCCAAGGGGCAGTGGCAAAGTGGATTGCGGTAATCTTCCTGGGGGCTCCTGGGTTCTGTTGGTAGAACTTCTGAATGGAGTCCTGTGCATGGGTTAGATTCCGTTCCGGTTCCCACATATCTTCGCCTTCTCTGTAACCCTTCCATTGGATAAGGAACTTGAGTGTGCAACCAAACATTTTGCTATCTCTGATATGGTCCACTTCATACTCTTCTTCACCATCTATGGTAATGGGGTCTGGTGGTGTGGGCATCAGCCCGTTAACGTCGTTGCCTTTGTATAGACTAAGGCGGTCCACATGGAATATGTTGTGGACTTTCAGTGCTGGAGGCAAGTCCAACTTGTAATCCAGGTTGCTAAGTTTCTTCAGAACTTTGAAAGGTCCTAACTGCTTTGGACCAAGCTTCTGGGATTGCTGGTGGATTTTAATGTTTTTGGACTGCAACCAGACATAATCTCCCTCCTTTGGGAAATTGTGCCCTGATTGAGCTAGATCACAAGTCATACGTGTCTTGCTAAGCCTCATAGCTGCCTCTGCATCGTGTCGGGCAAGACGTAACTGTTGTAGGCATTGGTCTAGGCTGGGGATGCCAGTGGCACGTCCCATGGGGATAGTGAAGTCCGGGGTATACCCATAGAGTAATTCAAATGGGGTATGATCCGTTGCTGAGGACTTCCTCATGTTTAATACGAACTCCGCCATGGGGAGTAGTTCGATCCAGTCATCCTGTCTTTTGCCAATGAAGAGTCATAAATATTGTTCTATTTCTTGATTTTTACGCTCTGTCATACCATTGGCCTGTGGATGATAGGCTGTGGTGAGACTACTGTTCACCCCTAAACACTTCAAGGTGGCGCGCATGGTCCTTGCTGCAAACTGGGGACCCCTGTCACTGACAATGCTTTTGGGGATCCCATGCAGAGGGAATACATGGTCGAAGTATATTTTTCCCATGCCATCTGCTGTAATACCACTTGTGACTGGGAAGAGATGCACTTGTTTGGTGTAATGATCCACTATAGTAAGGATTGCATCTTTCCCAAAAGAAGAAGGTAGCCCTGTAATCAGATCTACTCCGATCATTTGCCAGGGTCCTTCTGGGACTTCCAGTGGTTGCAGAGGGGTGACTGGGTGCTTATCCATCCGATATCGCTGACATCGGTCGCATCCTTTGACATAGCATGTAATATATTGTGCCATTCTAGGCCACCAATAATAGCGTGATACCAACTTGATGGTCCCGTTTTTACCAGGGTGACTGGCTGTAACCGAATCGTGACAATCCCGAATAATATCTTTTCGGAGATCTGGTACATTGGGTACATAAAGTTTCCCTTTGTAGTAGACCAGGCCATCTTCTTCCTCCCAAAGGTTGATGCCATCTTTTAAGGCACTGGGAGCAGTCTTGGTAAGGGTTTTTAATCCTTCTATGACTTCTGCTTCCCTGCTTCCTGCCTTTTTAATGCATTCTGTAAGGGGAGAACTCTGTGGGTGATAATGTGCCCGTGCCACACTAAGAAATTGTTCCGGCTTGAGGACCTGGACTTGTTTGTTGTCCTCATTGTCTAACACCTGGTCCGCCGAAAATCAGCTTAAGGTGTCTGCTTGCATAAGGTGCCCCTTTTTGTATTGGATCGTGAAATTGAATCTGCTCAGGTAGAGAGCCCATTGTGCTTGACATCTGGTGAGGTCTCGCATGGATCTCCACCATTCAATATTCTTGTGATCCGTTACTATCTTGAACTGGAGAAGCCCTTCCAAGAAGTGGCGCCAGTCTTCTAGGGCACGGATTATGCTGAGCATTTCCCTATCGTATATCTCATAATTTCTTTCTGCTTCCGACATTGACTGCGATCGGAAGGCGATAGGGTGCCAAAGGCCATCAGTGTGTTTTTGGGATAATATGCCTCCAGTGGCAAATCCCAAAGCATCTGTTTCAACCTGGGTTGGGAGATCAGGATCGTAGATTGCCAAGATAGGCATCTGAGTGAATCTCCTCTTTAAGGCGTCGAAAGCCTCTTGCTGTGGTCTTTCCCACTGCCAGGGTTGATTTTTCTTTGTCAGGTCATGAAGTGGTCTGGCGATAATTGAGAACCCTTGTATAAAGTGTCTATAAAAATTGGCGAAGCCAATAAAGGCGTGAACTTCTTTTAGGGTTTTTGGCGTTTGCCAGTCTTTGACCACCTGGACCTTCCCAGGGTCCATCCTGACTTGTCCCTCAGATATAATAAGTCCAAGGTACTCCATGTGATCTTTATCAAAGTTGCACTTCTGGGGTTTCAAGAAGAGGTTGTACTCTTCTAGTCGCTTTAGGACTTCTCTGACATCTTTTCTATGTTTCTCTATATTCGGTGAGAAGACTAAGATGTTGTCCATGTATACAGCGACTTCCCTTTTGCGATCATGTCAGAGAAGATGGAATTCATGAATCCTTGGAAGGTGGCGGGGCTATTTGTTAATCCAAAATACATTACACGTGGCTCGAAGAGACTGCAGTTGGTGGAAAACGCCGCCTTGTATTCGTCTCCTTCCTTTATCTGGATGTTATGATATCCCCATCGTACATCCATTTTGGTAAAGATCTTTGCACCCTTAAGTCGATTGATAATGTTGACTGCAAGTGGAAGTGGGTATTTATTTTTGACAGTAATATCGTTTAAAGGTCTGTAGTCTTGGATGAGACAGATTTTCCCATCCTTTTTCTTTATGAAGAATACAGGTACTGCCATTGGAGATTTAGATGGCACGATATACCCTTTCTGGAGATGCTCTTCCAGAAACTTGTCCAGTTCTACTTGCTCATTTGGTGACATGGGATAGACTTTGGCTTTCCATTGGGTCTTTGACCCAGGCACAATGTCTATGGTATGGTCCCATGGTTGGTGCTGAGGGAGTCTTTGGGATTCTTCTTCTGAGAAGACCCATGCAAAGTCTCTATATGGTGGAGGTACCAAATCTTCAAAAGATTTTCCTTCCGTACAAGTTAGGTAATCTTTTGCATAGGCTTCTTGCGAATAGGTGAAGCCTGCACAACACCATAACTCGTCGGTGGTACAGTCCAAGACCCCGTCTTTTACAAATTGTTGGTGTTCTAATCTGTTTGCCGATATTTGTTCTACTCCTGCAAACCAGTCACTTTCGTCCTCCATGAGGATGTCTTTCTCAATGGAGTCTTGCAGGGTGACTTCGCCCCTTTCCCAGTTGATAGAAGGATTGCTATATTTTAACCATGGAAGTCCGAGTATGACCTTCTCTGGTCCTAGACTTGTGACCAGGAATCAGTGTTTTTCTACCCTTGACCCTATAGTGACTAAAAGGGTAACTGTGTGGGTGATATCTCTGGCTACATTATGACTGCCGTCAATATTGTGTACTCGAATTGAGGTTTCTAATGGTTCTAGAAGCATCTTCTTTTGGGTGGCGAACTTATAGTCCAGGAACATGGCTGTTGCTCCTGAATCTATCATAGCCGCTACAGTGGTGCTTTTGTTTCGTCCTTCAAGAGTGACGTAAATATGGAAATGCTGATCATATTTATTGATAACTGGTAACGTGCAGGAATCAATTTTTTCTTCTTTTTCAATTTTATCAAGCAAGAAGTGAACCCTACTACGGACATGAGAGGAAGCACTAATACTATTGTTCATCTCACAAGCAGATGTAAATACAATTGAGTCATCCGAGTCAGTCTCAGAAACAGCACATATATCCGCTTCTTCGGTTGCAGCTACATCCGAAGAAGCCACTAAAAACTTGCCTTCAGAGCTTCGATTTGGGCCTTGAGGTCGGCCACCTGCTTCAGGAGCCCTGAGTTGTCGCTATTGGCAGGCGCATTACCCTTTTTGGAGGTCAAGCTAGCATTAGCAGCCTGGGTGGGCTGGGTGCTTGCTGCAGCAGCTTGAGGAGCTGCAGATGCCTGACTGTCAGAGCCAGCGACTTTTACTGCTTTGGGCTTTCCAGCCCATTTTTGGTAGCAACCTGTGGCAATATGCCCTTTCTTTCCACAGTGATTGCAGATTTGCTCTTTGTGGTTGCCATTTGCCCAAGTATGGGCACTGCTTCCACATCCCATGCACTTTCCTTTGAAGGCAGCTTTGTAATCATAAAAGCTTTTCTTCCCAGACCCTGTTTGTTGCTGTTTGGAGGCATCGATCTCCATAGCATTGGGGTCTTTTCAGTGCTGGGTTGGTTCAGGGAGAGTTTCTCCCTTCTTTTCTGCTTCTCTTCTGCGTATTCTTTGATCGATTAGCTGAGCAGATGTAAAGAGTGTCTGCATATCTGTGGGTTGCACCGGCATAATGGCCAAGGTGTCTTTGATTCTGCCGGAAAGGCCATCATAGAACCGATCAAAAAGGTCACGGTCCAACCATCCGGTTTGAGGTGAATGCTCATCAAAACGAGCTTTGTATTCTGCCATGCTGTGGCATCCTTGTTGGATTTTCTTCAGCGCTGACTGCGCTGCTTCTCCAATGTCATGCAGTATGAACCGCGAAGTGAATGCCTGTTCAAAGTTACCCCAATTTGCTGAGAAGGGAATAACTCCATTTTTTAATTGCTCCAAATGCGGCAGAGCCCACATTCGTGCGTCTCCAGTCATTAAATTTAGGACCGCCAGGATCCAATCTGCATCCCTCTTGGACCAGTTGGTTGTCGTGGGGTCATAGTCATTCAAATTCCACTTTTGGTTCCATCCCCAATTATGGAATGCAGCCAGAAAATGCCTGGCATCAGCCAAGTTTCCCTTTCCATCCCAGGAAGCAGGTCAAGCAACGGAGGAATCTTTTCCAGAGCCGACTGTCTGGGGGGAGTTGGCTGTCCAAGTTGCTGGACCACTACTTGGATGTCCACAGAGAGCTGTGTGATGGCGGCCATCATGGCACCCATCATATTACGAAGCTCTGCCGGTGTCATTGTAAGCGGGGTCTGCACTGGCGGTGGGGGATTGGTACTGGGTCCACTGGGCCCGGTAGTGGGAGTGGTGCTAGCCATAGGACTAGTGGGACTATTTTGTCTGGCTGGAGGAGTGTTGCGACGAGTAGGAGTGCTGGAATCGGTAGGAGTGGAAGTAGAAGAAGTAATATCAGGGACACCAGCCTGATGGAGTAATTCGTCAGATAACTGGGAAGCTAAGTTCCTGATAAACTGTTGTTCTTCTAATTCTGCCTCAATTGCAGGGGAGATTAGATTTTCTATAGGCAACGGTGCCCGGCTAGGTAGTCGAGAGGGTCTAGCGGAGCGAGAGTATGGAGGGTTGGGTGTTCTAGAACTTCTAGAAGCCACCGTTCAATCAGTCAGATATTCTAATTCTGACTTGGGTTCTTCTTCTTCTTCCCAATCAGCAGCATGTGCAACGAGGTCTGTGACCATTACTTCAGTACCAGGGAGATACCAGTTGCCAAAAAGCTCTCTAAGCTCGGCCTCGGCAGACAGGTGGTGGTGTAAACGCTCAGTTATTTCGTCTAACCAGTTGTGCACCAGTCTGTCGCGGTAAATATAGATGTCCCATTTGTCCTCGAAGCTTTCTTCAATGATGTTGTTGGCTTCGTGGAGAGTAGGGGAAGTGGAGAGAGCGCCTTCTGATCCTTCTATGGTAGAAGAGGCGGGTGTGGCAAAATGTTCTTCTTGGGTGTTATCCCAACAGTAATGATAAGTGGGGTCGAAGGGGGTTGGAAGGTTGTTGAAAGTGAAGGGGAAATCAGGGTCTTCTCTGGAAATGTTCTCCAGATCCTGTTGTCCCTGAATTTCCTGATATGGCTGCTCCTGAATAGGAAGCAGCGGTGTCAAAATGTGTCTTCCTCTCCTTTGAAGTTGTTGGACACGCTCTCTAGCGCGCCAAATGATACGGTTGACCCACGGAATGCGTGGTGTCATGGAAAAAGGTATGGGAGATGGTCCACTGGACCAAAAGCTTCGTAGTTTTGGTGTGTTTCAAGGTTACAAGTGCTGCGCAACACTAAGCACAGGATGAAAGGGTGTGTCAACCAAAGAGGCAAATACTAATGCACACAAGAGTGCACTAGCCAAGCTCCGGCAGTAATGACAAACACCAGGAAAAATGATATGGGAAGTTACAGAGCCCAAGGCTGTCTGCCGCAGTCTCCTCGACCTATTGGCTGCCTCTCACACAAGGGACACGAGCCCAAGTGCTCTGAAATCGGTTCTGACAGATGTCTCTCTGAGTTTGTCACTGGTTTCCCGGGGCCCCCTCAGCTCTGCCCAGTTTTACACTCCTTGGTAGGAGATCCGGCACAGATGATCCCCAAGCGCGTGATAAACACGACAACTCAAGTTTGGAATGACCAAGCAACCAGGATAACCACTACTCGGGTATATCTCTGATCACCGCCTTGGCTATGAATTATTGGCTCAACTCAGCTACTGTCTGATCAGGCCTCCGACCCCAGGGGTTGTAACTAGGACTAGTGGAAACACTACTACTGCTGTGAAGAAGTGCCGGCCTGAAACTGGGAGGACACGTAAGATACAATCTTGTCCTAATGTAACGGGTGAAGCTCCATGTACACTTCAAACAAAAAGGGCAAAGAGAATGCCGACCTAAGTTGTTGGGCGTACCGCGGAGGCAAACGTCACACGTTAAGCAATGACCAGGAACTGTGTCACCCACTGTGGTTTATTCAACCACAATGATGGCGTTCTGAAACTGGAAGAAGCTGCAGCCCCAAGAGGACAAGATCCAAAGGATCAAGTCACACAGGGAGGCAGGATATCATTAGCACTATGTATCAAACTCGTGTAGACAGTTACTCACCTGCAGCCCCAAGAGGACAAGATGGGGGCTACAGGCTGTTACAGGGGGTCTTATATACATTTCTCAGTGTAACGAAGTAAGCAGTAAGTGTAAGCAAGAATCAGCAAGTATCAGTCAGCTGTATTGCTGACTGAGCCTTATCTTTGTGATTCGTAAGCTGCTTTACTCTGCTGACTGATCATGCTCCACAATGTGATGTCATAATGATGTCATTGTGGAGTAGATAACTGATATGTAGTCTAGCCCTTAGGTCTGGAACACATCTATCTACTGATACATGTGATTCTGTGCTAAAATTGGCCATGGCCCAACCTGGGCCCTTATCTAGAGCTCCACTTACCTAGAACCTTCTAGGCTGGACTCCTCTTATCTTGATAACAGCTCCACTTGGTCTAGAACCATCTAGACTGTGGGGCTTGGCCTATTGTGGTAAACACAATAGAGAATCGACTTGTTATTGTTGAGTGGCTCTTGTGCTGACTAAGCAGCATGTGACTATTACATGTGACTTGGTCACATGATCCATGTCACAACTATATTCCCATGATCACGTGTTGAGGCTGCTGGGTAATCTTCCCATGGTCATGTGATCCAAAAAGGAAAAATAAAAGGAAAAATAAGGTAGAGCCGTGACACTAATCTTGTACCTTTACACTTATTGCACAAGACTTGTGACCACTGTCAAAAGCAAGATAGGAAAAACAAGAAGGTCCAAAGAGTTCATGAGAGTGAGAAAAAGAAGCACCAGGTCCAATTCTGGGATCACTGTATGCTCCAAGTGCTGGAACAAGAGGGTGGGTGGCTCATTCTTGAGGCTAGCGAGAACGCATGAAAATGCCAAAGTTCTTATCTAATCCTTATCTGATCTTATTCTAACTGATATGTAATGATATTTTGTTCTGCACACTTCGGCAAAGCCTTGATAAAGTCAATTCCAAAAAAAAAGATATTTCATTGATAACTTTCCTTTTTAAAATAAATATTATTACAAATCACAGTCGTGTGACATGATTACTGCTTTAGGGATGTCAGCGGTGGGGGAGAGTTGGGTACCGGTATCTTGGTTCAACAGAAATTGCCATTGTTTACTTTACATCACATGTCGAACCGCTATCCCGGAATCTCTGTACCGCTATCTTGGTTCAACAATATTTGCTATTGTTTACTTTACATCACATGATTCGGCACAACATGCTGGGTGAATTGCATCCAGTCCACCACCTCTTCCATCCTAGTCATCCATTCTTTTGTTCCTGATTCTGCCTCCCTGCCCTTGCAGATACAGTGTTACGAACCCCACTGTGTCGTCTTGTTTCCTTTTTCCTATCATGTGACTCGCTGTTGGGACGTGTTGATCCCCTTGTTGACTGTGTTGTGACAGGCTTTGTCCCTGTTTGCCCCTTATCTCTGACTCATGCTGTGCTTATCTATGACTCGTACTTTACATCAGAACGCTTACGTATTTTCCCACCAGAATCGCGACTATACCAGATTCGTCTATGTATATTCTCACCTGGCCCACTTGACTCCGTTCCCCTTTTAGATACATTACAACTTCATTGATACGCCAAGTACAATACTCCGATTTAGACTCCGATCTCTATTACGTATATAAGGCCTGCCTAGATAGCCTGTATGCCTTAGACTCGACTTCTTAATCGACTTGGTGCATTACCTTCTGGGTGATTCCTAAGACCCGACTCTTGAATCGTCTCAGTGCTTTTGGCACTCTTCCGCTCACCGATACTAAGGGATTAGCTCCTTGGTACCGACTTCTCACCTGAACTCCGTGCACTTGAAAGACAGTGTACACCTGACTTTGTAGTTTTGCTACGTGACTTATCACACGTCGTGACGAACGCCCACACCAGGCGTTACATTAAGTCGAGTCTCTCCCCACCGTGGCTTCATCCAGCTGCAGTCAGACCTTGCACAATGAAGAACTCATTGACCGCCGAGACAAGGATAATCTTTCACAACAAGTCCTTGGCTCTGCCATCTGGAAAGACTTTGAAACCGAGTTTGGATACTACGTCTATCACGACGATCAGTACCAGCCAGTTGAATATGACGAACAGAAGAGGGTCTGGTACCATATCCGTTACTCTAGAAGCCATCGTTCCTGGGTCACCACAGGACCCGCCCCACCAGAGTACAGTCTAGGACCTTGGAGAGAGAATCCTCCGGCCATCATCACAGATTCAGAACCCGAAGAATATATCGAAGAAAGCAGCGAAGACGCACAGGTCATAGCCACAGATTTTACGGCTCAGACAGTTGCACCAGAGAGTACTATGTTCAGAATACCTGCTTTAGTCTCTCCCCAGATTACACGACAAACCTCAGACACCCCGACCATCACTTATCCTACGATGTCGACCATCGCTGCACAGTTACCTGACCCCACTCCAGTTGTCCCCACCCCAAATCTTCCCCCTCCATCAGGACGCCTTACGGGAGTCCTGCCGACAACATTCACTGGTGATCGATCACAGAGCAAGAAGTTCATGCTCGAGTTCGAGACGTTCAAAAATTTCAACCATGACGTCCCGCAGATTGTAAACCCCTTCCAACGAACCAACCTCTTCCTCTCGCTTATCAGAGGGGATTCCATTGACGATTGGACAATGGAGCAGATCGAATGGCTGAACGACAGAGTTACAGCCGGAACCAGAACCACAGACGAGGATCTGTGGGATGTAGTGGCGCAAAGATTTAAAGATGCCTTCACAGATGGGCAGGCCAAACAGAAGGCTGCCAGAGAATTGAAGTCCCTGAAAATGGAGAGAGGGGATCTGGATGGCTATGTAGCCAGATTTCGCAACCTGGCCAAGAGAGCGGGGTACGATGTAAATGAAGAGGCGACACTTGACCTCTTCTCCCAGGGGCTGCCCAACCCCCTGGTGAAAAACATCATCCAATTCCATCACCCTGAGTCGTGGAGCCAATGGACAAATGCTGCCAGAACACAGCAGCAGGACTATTTAGACTTCCAAACACGATTTGGAGTCGATACGAAGAAGGGTAAAACCCGTGATCAATGGAAGGCGGCGTTTGGAGTGAAACCTACTCACCCTCGAGATCCCAACGCCATGGACACATCGGCAGATCGTACCAAGGCCCGTGCAGCCCTTACCGACGACGAAAAGAAAAACCTTATGAAAGAAGGACGCTGCTTTCACTGCCGAGCACAAGGACACATGTCGAAGTTCTGTCCAAAGAAAACAGTTTGTGCTGCTGAAACAACAGTAGCCACCACTACCACGACACCATCAATACAGAACCTACCCACCCCAGTAAAAGAAAACCCAGTAATCGCCCCGAAGACTAAAGCACAGAAAGCGGCAGCCATCTGGGAGCACATGATGAATGAGGATGAGGCGGTACGTGCCTTGATCGTCGACAAGGCCTTTGGCCAAAAGGATTTTTGATCGGCTCGACCCCATCGGCCTGGGCAAGAGCACTCCATGTAACTTCTGTGTACACTAGTCGTTTCAAATTGTTAAAAATACCAGTACATTTTGAAACCAAACAGAAGACAGCCGACAGACGAATATTGATCGACTCTGGAGCTACGGACAACTTCATTAGCCAATGACTCCAGAGGACACTAGGATTGGGGACACAGTTACTTCCCCAAGAGAAAAACATTTGGAACATAGATGGGACAGCTAACAAAGCTGGGAAGATCACACATTGTTGTGACTTAGAAGTACAGGTTGGGGAGCGAACAAAGCAACTTCGCTTCCTCATCACGGATCTAGGAGAGGAAGATATGGTTCTAGGATACCCATGGCTGGCAGCATTCGAACCCAAGATCAACTGGGCAGAAGCCACCATGGATAAAGACTTCTACCCAGTCATCATTACGTCCCTAGGATATGACTATGCTGCACGACACCCTCTCACCCATGCTATTGTCATGGGATTGGCTGTCACCTGGAGTGACATGGAACCTGTGGATCAGGTGTATTGTTATGTTACGAAAGCATCGGAACTGGCCCAGGCAGAGGCGCAGAAGAATCCAGAAAGAATGTTCGAAGAAGCAGTCCCTACAGAGTATCATCAGCATTGGAAGGTCTTCTCAGAGGAAGAATCGCAACGTTTCCCTCCCTCTCGACCTTGGGACCATGCCATTGACTTCGTCCCGGAGGCCCCGCGATCGGTGGACTGTAAAATCTATCCCCTGTCACAGCCAGAAAAGGAAGCGCTCTCTACCTTTCTGGAGGAACACCTAGCAAAAGGATATATACGACCTTCCAACTCACCTTATGCATCACCCTTCTTTTTCATCAAAAAGAAGGACGGAAAACTGCGACCGGTACAGGATTACAGAAGGATTAACGAACTCACGGTGAAAAACAACTATCCGCTCCCTCTAATCTCGGAAATCATCGACAAAATGCGTGATAAAGCCCTATTTTCAAAAATGGACGTTCGTTGGGGATACAATAACATTCGCATCTGAGAAGGCAACCAGCCCAAGGCCACCTTCAAGACTAATCAAGGACTTTTCGAACCCAATGTTATGTTCTTTGGCTTAACGAACTCGCCGGCAACCTTCCAGGCCATGATGAATCACATTTTCCGAGACCTGATCCTTACAGAAGAGGTTGTGGTGTACATGGATGATATCCTGGTAGCCACGAAAGATGACATTCACCACCACCAAACCCGAGTCCACGATGTTACACCCGGTGCGGGACGTTCCACACGACTTGTGTGACAGCATTCGTTCGGGATTTAGATAAGAGATCAATAAGACCCCTTGGAGTTATGTGGGAGGAGTCAAAGTCAAAGAGGCTGCGCTCTAAGACAATGTTGAGTGGAAAGTACCAGAAGTACTGAGATGATCGAGGTAAGGCCTTCAAAGGAGCATCCAGAAGACAAGCACCGATGTATTCAATAAGTCAAGTCTGAGGTCTACAGAGTAGCTACAGCGGACTTATATACGTAATCCAGTGGGCGTCTATAAGATAAGATATCGGAGTCAAGTGGGCCCGAATATACGGAAGCGGAGGGCGTAAAGCCTGGCTTCTGATAGGGTATTAAGTAAGTGTCCAGTCGTAACGATAACGAGATAAGAGATAGAGAGATAAGAGTCAAGCATGGGCAAACAACAGGTCAACAAGTACAACCAGGGTCACGGAGACGGAAGAAGAGCACGGGATGGGTCCCAGGATGGAGATGTGATCAGGAAGTGTAAGGTAGGCGGTAAAGAAGGGTCATCATTGGGAAGAGTGAAGAAACGAGGGGCGGACGGCAGGGATTGTAACACACGAGGTGCTAGGAATCTTGGCAAAACACGACCTCTATTTGAAACCTGCCAAATGTTCCTTCGAACAAAGGACCGTTGAATATTTGGGTGTTATCCTAGAAGGGGGGCAAGTGCGCATGGACCCTGTAAAAGTTCAAGGCATTCGAGAATGGACCGTCCCTCAGTGTACCAAAGACGTCAGATCATTCATTGGATTTTGCAATTTCTACCGATGCTTTGTCAAGGGATTCTCGGCCATCACCCAACCACTTAATGATTTACTGAAAAAGGATGTGCCCTGGCACTGGGACGAACTACAACAGAATGCATTCAACCAAATTAAAGCGACTATCAGCTCAGAACCGGTTCTTATTCAACCTGACTTGGCCAACCCCTTTGAACTGGAGGTTGATGCTTCCATGTATGCCAATGGCGCAGTTTTATCACAAAGAGATACTGGGGGGATTCTTCATCCCATCACATTCTACTTGGAAACGTTCTCACCAGCAGAAAGAAATTATGACATTTGGGACAGAGAACTATTGGCTATCATTAAAGCACTACGACATTGGCGACCATATTTGGCTGGATCTCCGCACAAGACCGTCATCTATACCGACCACTCCAACCTTTTGTACTGGAGAGAACCGCACAAGATCAGTCGACGAATAGCACGAGAAGTCTTGGAGCTTGAAGAGTACAACTTCACACTCAAGCACCTACCTGGAGCTCGTAATGCACGAGCTGATGCCCTGTCTAGACCAACCGGACGAGATGAAGGGGAAAACGACAATGACAATATCGTCGTTTTACCAGAAGATGTCTTTGCAAAGACCGCTGTTGTTAGCCTCCATGACATGGATCTATGGGCCCAAGTGACACAAAACATGAACCAGGAATTGTGCAAATCTTGGGCAGAGCCGCATAACATAAAAATGAAAGACGGCCTCTGGTGGAAAGACGGTGATTGATTGGTTGTCACCGGTGGCAACAACATTAAGAGGGGGGTGATTCATTTTCACCATGACCTTCCCTCTGCAGGACACCTGGGAATTGCAAATACATACGCCCTTGCCAAACGAGATTACTGGTGGCTGAACATGAAAAAGGATGTCGAAGCATACGTCAAAGGATGTGCAGAATGCCAGGCAAATAAAGTAAACACTCACCCAAAACCGCCAGCACTTTCACCCATTACACCAATTGCGACAGCTCCCTTCCAGACCATTGCTATGGACTTTATTGTCAAACTGCCACAATCACAAGGATATGACTCCATACTCACCATCACGGACCATGACTACTCGAAGGCTGCCCTTTTCATCCCCTGTAATGAAACAATATCAGCAGAAGGGGTCGCGAAACTCTACCTAGACCATGTCTATTGACATTATGGACTACCACAGAAGATCATTTCCGATCGAGACCCACGATTTGCTTCCATGTTCGCTCGAGCCCTCTGTAAACGCCTCAACATTCAGCAAAACATCTCTACTGCATATCACCCCCAGACGGATGGACAGTCAGAATGAATGAATCAATGGCTAGAACAATACCTTTGGTTTTGGTGTAACGAATGACAAAACGACTGGGCAGAATGGCTGGCGACAGCCGAGTTCGTGCACAATAGTTGGCCAAATGGAACAACGAAGACCACCCCCTTCTCCCTTATTATGGGATGGAACCCCCGCACCACATGGACAGACAAACCCACAAATGTACCATCTGTGACACAACGTATCAGCCAATGGGAGGAGATACGGGAATCAGCCAGTAGAAACCTTCAGAAGGCGCAAAAGACCCTGGCCAAGAAACCCACTAGGTTTATGCCCTACCAGGTTGGAGATCAGGTCTGGCTAGAAGGACGTAATATCCATACGTCACACCCAACGGCAAAATTAGCTCCCAGACGCCACGGCCCCTTTGTAATTGAACAGAAGCTCTCAGACATCACGTACAAGCTCACATTACCCGCCACCTGGAAGATACATCCCGTCTTCCATGCTAGCCTTCTAACGCCGTACAAAGAAACCGCTATTCACAGACAGAACTTTCCCAGACCTCCCCCTGACCTCATTGATGGAGAACCGGAGTGGGAAGTGGAACGTATTGCCAACGCCAAATGGAAGGGTCGAGGACGTAATCAAAGGCTCCATTACCTGATCAAATGGAAGGGATTCCCAGATGCTGACAACTCGTGGGAACCTGCTGCAGATGTCTTTGCGCCCAAACTCATCGAAGACTTCTATAGACGCCACCCAGAGGCAGATAAAGAGCCAGGGAGAATACAAGTTGCTGAACAGCTCTCTCCCCCACAACTGACCAGAAATTTGCCCATGTCATCATCTAAGATCCACGCCTCCGCCGCCATCGATGCATTTCCCGTACTTACTCCTGTGCATCCTCCTTCTCGCCCACTTTCTCCTATTGACTACGATGCGACCGCCCAAGTGGCCCAAGGGGACCGAATCATCAACATCGACAAAGATTTTAATTTGCCTGAACACCCCCATCCCAACAACCTGATCGACGTAGACTTCAGCGACGAGTCCCCCGAATTCCCCTTCTTCCCAAATGACCCCAACTCGCAGTTTTATTTCCTGCTTATGATCCCATCGTCCAAGAACGACGGTACTACGGAAGTGGCCAAGTACATCTACTACACCAATGAAGGTATGGACGTAGCTGGGTGCTTAGAGAAGGGAGGACCTGTCTACAGGGCCCCAGTCTACCTCGAAGAAAAGGACGCCGGACGACTACATTACGTCTTAGGGCCCAAACACTTGCAACACCTATCAGCCCACAACCCATGCGCCTTCACGATCAACGAGGTGCTTCAAGACTTACGGATGCCACAACTGACCGCCGAGATTGCACGACTCCGCAAGTTCCAGGCACTCCGGGACAACTTAGAAATGCAATGCCGCGACTATGAACGACAAATGGTAAAGATCAATCGAGGGGTTTTCGACATAGAACATCACTTGGCAAGCATCAGGACGAGGTTGGAGAAAGGAGAGGCATACCAGATTATTTCCGAACAGTATGCCGACATTTTTGTGCGACCACTCCCTCGTCGCCGCCTTGACCTGGCACCCTGACTTAACCCCCATTGCTTCGAAATGCCACACCTCCACAAAAACCCCAATGGCAAGCTTTGCTGGCGCTGCAACAGCAAGTATCACCTCAGCTGGTGTTGCCCCAAGGCCACGAAACGATGCCGACACTGCCAGAGTACTTCGCACTGGAGTCACCAATGTATATTCAGACAACTTACGCAGGCCCCCACTGTTCAGAACCCCTCAGGATGGTGCAGCAAATGCCTCTCCCACAACGCCGGACATCAAGAAATCGACTGTCATGTTTACGACGGCTGCTTTCGCTGTGGGAGATGGGGGCCCTACGGTTTTCTACGAACACATGTTTGCCCCACAAACGAAGAGAAGGAGAACTACGATGCTGATCACTACGCCGTAGCTGACGACTATCTCTCCCTGGTCCAGGATGATGACGGTATGCCGATCTAGCTGGCTCTGCTAGGACTTAGAGAAGGGGTAATGTTACGAACCCCACTGTGTTGTCTTGTTTCCTTTTTCCTATCATGTGACTCGCTGTTGGGACGTGTTGATCCCCTTGTTGACTGTGTTGTGACGGGCTTTGTCCCTGTTTGCCCCTTATCTCTGACTCATGCTGTGCTTATCTATGACTCGTACTTTACATCAGAACGCTTACGTATTTTCCCACCAGAATCGCGACTATACCAGATTCGTCTACGTATATTCTCACCTGGCCCACTCGACTCCGTTCCCCTTTTAGATACATTACAACTTCGTTGATATGCCGAGTACGATACTCCGATTTAGACTCCGATCTCTATTACGTATATAAGGCCTGCCTAGATAGCCTGTATGCCTTAGACTCGACTTCTTAATCGACTTGGTGCATTACCTTCTGGGTGATTCCTAAGACCCGACTCTTGAATCGTCTCAGTGCTTTTGGCACTCTTCCGCTCACCGATACTAAGGGATTAGCTCCTTGGTACTGACTTCTCACCCGAACTCCGTGCACTTGAAAGACAGTGTACACCTGACTTCATAGTTTTGCTACGCAACTTATCACATGTCGTGACGAACGCCCGCACCAGGCGTTACATACAGGGACACTAGCAAGACATTCAATACATTTAAAAGGTGCAACATTCTCTGGTCTTAGCCACTGTGCTGGTTTCGATCACTTGTGTTGAGTCTTCTTCTGTGCAATCTGCACTTTGAGTGATTCATAATTCATTCTTTCCCCTTGTCGATGATCGATCAACTCACAGTATGTTATTGCATGTCTGAAACCTAAGACTTATTGGAACCTTCCACTGTACATAAGGAATGTGACAGTTACTGCTACATCTCAAGTGTAGTCTCCCAACATTCTGACACTGACATACCTTGCTGTGTGTGACAACCTGACTAATACCTTGACTTTGCCATGCTCTCCTTGAGCACGGCTTTGATCCCTTTCATCTCACCTTCTTTTGATCAGGCCATGACTAAATACTGGTAGAACAGAACGCTGAACCTTGGTATAAAGGGACCCCAAGATGGCACATAGACTAGCCAGGAAGTCACCTTCTCCAGGACAACATGCTTGGCACAAACTCTACAGCGTGGATAACAAGACAGGCAGCACTGGCGATAGTGTTCGCTACGGGTAGGCACAACCCACTGGGTATGTGGTCAGGGTACATGCGGGTATGGGTTGGGGTCAAGTCTTCATACCCCTCATGTGACCCCTACCTGCAGACACCCAACCCTTACCTGCCAGAGCGGGTAAGCTGAAATTGGAAGGGCAGCAATGAGGGTGGCAATGCATGTGGCATTGCACCAGCCACAGAAAAACTATACAGTACATGTATTGTAGATACTGCATACAGACCCAGTGGTCCCATTGCATACAACTTAGGCTCTTCTATGTTTGGGAGCTTGGATGAAGGCAGGTTATGTAGAGACTGCTGATCTAAAGTATGCAGCATCTCAACCTGATACCAAAAACAATGAAGAATGGCCAGATGATGAATGGATTATAACTTAAGTAGTACAATGTTATTCTAGGCTATCAGACTTGAAATATAAATATCTACCCTTACCCACAGGTATACAACCCATGGTGTACCTGTACTCGTAGTATGGCAAACCCATACCCTTGGTGTAAGGGTCCGGGTACATATGGGTACAGGTACAGGTCCATGTGTTTTTACCTGCGGGTTACCCGTAGTGATGTTCCGGCCCGGCTTGGCCCAAAAGCCACAGCTTTGGCTTGGCCTGAGGCGGCTCCGGCTTTCCTGAAGTCTGGGCCGAGCCAAAGCCGCCACAGACGGCTTGGCCCAAGCCGCGGCTTTTGGCAGAGAGAATTTTATGACATATAACTAGCAGCTAATCCAAATCTGACTTAGTGTGTTACGTATTGCAAAGCTATATCGAAGAAAAAGGTTGAAATGCCACGATAAACATGATCACGTGACCCGAATCAACCACTTTGCGATCAGATTTCTACTTATTTTGACAATTGCTATTGCACTTGTATGTACTGTTGAAAGCCGCGGCCTGAGCCAGCAGCTTTGGCTTTTAGTTTCTCTGAGCCGGGCCAAAGCCCTTGCTGGGCTGTCACAACGGCCTGGCTTGGCCCGGCCCAAACAGGCCCGGCTTTGTCGGAAATGGATCAATTTGGCCAGGTCGGATCAATCGCTAAGTGTGCAGTACTAACAAGCGAGTTGTGTCTTGTGCAGTAGCACTAGGACTGTGTTTCATCTTCCTGTGAATACCTTGATACCTTACTTGATTAGACACAATCCTTTATTGTCTCGGTTACTATAAGCACACTCTTTTACAGTATTTAAAGACGCTCTCACTGTACGGTTCACTTCAGTTCTGACCATCATAACTGAAGTGAGTATTCTGTTATCTTATCTTTACCTATGTAGCTAATGCGCACTAGTTATAACTACCATTCTAGGTAAAGACTAATCAATATATAGTTCTGACCATCATAACTGAATTATAACTACCATTCTAGGTAGTTTGGATTATCTAACCTCAGGCTGCGTTCTTTAGGTTATGGGCCCTGGCCGTAACTGAATTAATCCAGAAGAAGATCGAATTTCACACACAAGCTTCCTTACTCAGTAATTCACGCATTTTTGCATCTCCTGATAAGGCAAGCCTCTGTTCTTTTGTAGTCCTATTCCCTGGTCCCTGGAACCAGTGGATCGGTGTAGACTGGGCCCCTCACCGGGCTTTGCACGAGCCGTGCAATGGAGCATGGCGACGCTGAAGCACGTGTGAGCAATCCCTAATCGGGACTGGACCCTTTGCGGTTCAGAGCGAACAGTTGGATACATCGGGACTTGATCGGTCTTCACGATCTGGGTCTGACAGCTCCTCTACCCAGATTGGAAATCGTCGCTTACACGCACCATGGCACCTGCGTTCACTTTCCCACCTTCTGCTGCAATCGAGATCCTAGATGGATCGAACTGGCCAGTCTGGTCAGCGCGAATGATGGCTCTGTTCCGTTTGAATGGCGTCCGGAACCACCTGCTTGAAGACAAGCCTGCTAGCCCTCCTGCTGATTGGGAGGCTACTGAAGGTGTTCTCCTAGCAATCCTCGAGCTCTATGCTCAGAAGGATGTCTGGACAGCCGTGGCAGACGATACTAAGTTTGTCACATGTAAAGCTAAATGGGACGAGCTCAAACGCGTCTATGGGGGAGTCGGATCCATGTCCGCTTTCAACACTTGGTCTGCCCTCACCGGCACCACGCTGGACAAATCCTCCCCCATGCTCCCGCAATTGCAGAAACTTAATGATGCCCGCGTCACACTGAAAAACAATGAGATGGAGATTTCAGATCTCCAGTTTAGTTTCATCCTGATCAAAGCACTACCCGAATCGTACTCCGCCGTCGCATCCACCATACTAGCATCCGGATTGCCGAAGGATCTTACCCCTCAGACTATCCAAGAGCGGATTCTGAATGAGGAAGGTCGTCGATCTGGTGGTTCTGCCTCACTCAACAAAGCCGTGCCCATCAAACAAAAACATGACAAGAAGAATACCAAATGTTTCTATTGTCAGAAGAAAGGGCACAAGGCAGTAGAGTGTTGGAAGAAGAAAAAGGATCTGGAGGAGAAGAAGGGATCGGAGACCGCGCAGGCCAGTAACAAGGCCGTTAACGCGCATCTAGCAGTTCAGACAGCGTCTATCGTAGAGATAGGCGATGACAATGACGATCTCCGCGTTTCCTTGTACTCGGCTGTGCGATCACGTTGGATGATGGACTCCGGCGCAACGCATCATATCACCCCAAATCGGTCTGACTTCATTCAGTATACTCCGGCGGCTGGCATTGTACGCCTGGGAGATAACTCGAATGTACGACAAATTGGGGTTGGGACTGTGGTATTCAAGACCACTGCAGGTAGTAGAGGTTCTGAGATCACCTTGAGCAACGTGCTGCACATACCAGATGTTACGACGCGTTTCATTTCTACGCGTGCACTTGCTCAGAAGGGGGCTCAAATCTCATTCACAGATAAAATTTTTACAATCTCAGTCCGAGACCGGATGGTAGCGCAGGGTTACTTGGAGGACAACCTATACTGGCTGGATGCCTCCATGGCTGGACTCAATGCGCACGCTCAAACGTCGCAACCTATCGACATCTGGCATCGCCGCATGGGGCATATGTCATACAACACCCTCAAGCAGTATCATGAATCCGTCAAGGGGATATCATTGGATGCTCCGATCGATCAACATCAGTCACCATGCCCCGGGTGTGAGCTCGGGAAACACACGCGACTCCCTTTCAAGTCCTCTCACAAGCGATCAGACTGGCGGCTACAGATTGTTCACAGCGATCTGGCCGGCCCGATGCAGGTTCAGTCTATTCAAGGCGCGCTCTACATTGCAACATTTATCGACGACTACTCTAGACATGGTGTGGTCTACTTCCTCAGATCCAAAGATCAGTGTGCAACAGCATTTCAGAAATTCCTAGCTTGGGCTGAGACTCAATCATCGGAAAAAATGCTAGCCTTGCACTCAGATCGCGGGGGGGAGTACATGTCAGGCGCGCTTAGAGCTGTACTGGACGAACGGGGGATCGAGCATAAGTTGACGATGCCGGGATCGCCGCAACAAAACGGCATAGCCGAGAGATGGAACAGGACCATCATGGACAAGGCGCACTCTATGCTACACAGCGCTGGCCTGTCCCTTGGCTTCTGGGAGTTGGCAGTGGACACTGCCGTTCATACTTACAACAGAACTCCCACCCGAACTATAGGTTGGCGCACGCCTCACAAGCTCTGGAGTGCTGGTCACACTCCAGACGTCTCTTATTTCCACGTCTTCGGATGCAAGGCATATGTTCATGTGCCTGAGAACAAGCGAAGAAAGCTCGATCCGAGATCAATCGAGATGACGCTTGTTGGGTATGAGCCGGGTTCTAAGGGTTACCGGCTATGGAACAAGAGTACCCGAGCAGTCGTCTTGTCGCGCGACGTGACATTTGACGAACGCTCCTTTCCTTTTCAGGACAATGGTGAGCCGTCCATTCGTTCTGATCAACCTAAGGCCCTGGAGGGGCCACTGGCCGTTACATTCCCTATGGCTGTCCCTATGCAAACTCAAGGGGAGGTCGATCCGCCAAGGACGCCATCCCCTGTTGCCACACAGCAAACCCCAAGTTCTGGTAATACAGTCTGGGCTACCCCGCCTTCACGCCCCGCAATGCAAGAGCCCCCGCCCCGTGCGCCGCGCAACCGGTTTCTCCGGACTCAGCGGACCGTTGTCCCCACTTTGGAGGACGTGCCCCCTCGGAGACTGCGAGAGAATCCTCGCAGGAATCCACGTTACTTTGGCGATGATAATGCCGAGTTAGGTGAGGATGGGCGACTCGGGCATCGTGCTTTGCTTGCGGCGGCTGCATATAGTGATCCGCTCACATATCGGGAGGCGATGAAGTCAGACTATGCTAGCGACTGGCAGGACACGTGCCAATACGAAATGGACGCACTAGCCAAGAATGGAACTTGGACGCTAGTGGACTTACCGGCCGATCGGAAGGCTGTGAAGTCCAAGTGGGTTTTCAAGCGCGAGGCCGATGGACGCTTTCGCGCACGCTTAGTTGCTAAGGGATTCACGCAAATTCAAGGTATTGATTATGATGAAACATTTTCTCCAGTAGCCCGGTTCGAGTCATTGAGACTGTTACTGGCATTGGCCGCGCTAGAGGATTGGGAGATCCATCAAATGGACGTCAAGTCGGCATTCCTGAATGGACTACTGGATGAGGAAATTTACATGGAGCAACCGGAGGGTTTCATCACATCGGGCCAGCCGAATAAGGTATGCCTACTGAAAAAGGCAATTTACGGACTCAAACAAGCCTCATGCGCATGGAACTTGCAATTCCATGGAGTTCTATTGGAGCTCGGCTTCACGCGCACTTTCTCTGATGCCGGGGTATACGTGCGTCATCGCCAAGACAGGGAGGGTACAGCAATTATAATCCTCTATGTCGACGACATCACTATCTTAGGCGATACTCTCAAGGAGGTTAACCGAATCAAGGGGATCTTATCTAAGCGCTATGAAATGACAGATCTAGGTGAGATCGACTCATATCTTGGAGTCCAGATCACATGCGACAGATCTATCAAGCGTCTGGAAATTGATCAATCACGGTACATTGGAGAGATCGTTGCACGCTTTGGGATGGCGGATGCGAACCCCGCGCGCACACCACTCCCTGCTGGGGCAGATGTCCACCTGGTAAAGCACACTGAACAGGCTACTCAAACAGAAATCACATATTATCAACAAATTATTGGGAGCCTTCTGTACGTGCAAATTGGGACTCGCCCTGACATTTCTTTCGCTGTAGCGCGTCTTGCGCAGTATGCAGCAAATCCTTCGCCGCAACACCTGCGACTTGCCAAATATGTGCTGGCTTATCTAAGAAGCACAGCCAACCTTAGGCTTCGCTACGATGGAGCGCGCGGAAAGGGACTTGTTGGCTACTCGGACTCTAGTCTTGGGGACCACGCCGACGATCATCATTCCACCTCGGGCTACATCTTCTTACTCGCTGACTCATCCATCTCTTGGACCTCGCGTAAGCAGAAGACTGTCGCCCAAAGCACCACTCACGCAGAGTACATGGCACTTGCCGAAGCGGCAAATCAAGCCACTTGGTACCGGAGTTTCCTCTCGGAACTCGGCTACGATGTTACAGATCCGATTCCCTTACATGGCGATAACAAAGGGGCAGTCGACTTGGCTCTCAACCCCGTGACCGGGCGAAGATCCAAACACATTGCTATCAAATTCCACGCCATTCGCGAATACGTCGAACAGGGACACATCGATCTAATCAGAACACCCACTGGAGAAATGCTGGCTGATGGATTCACAAAACCACACGCGCATACGCAACTCCAAGACTTCGTCACTGGACTAGGGCTTATCTAATCCAGGATTGTCTCAATCACGGGGGGATGTCGGAAATGGATCAATATGGCCAGGTCGGATCAATCGCTAAGTGTGCGGTACTAACAAGTAGTGTTCGCCACGGGTAGGCGCAACCTGCCGGGTATGTGGTCAGGGTACATGCGGGTACGGGTCAGGGTCACATCTTCATACCCCTCATGTGACCCCTACCCACAGACACCCAACCCTTACCCGCCAGAGCGGGTAAGCTGAAATTGGAAGGGCAGCAATGAGGGTGGCAATGCATGTGGCATTGCACCAGCCACAGAAAAACTATACAGTACATACATGTATTGTAGATACTGTATACAGACCCAGTGGTCCCATTGCATTGCTGTAAGGATGGCTTGGGTGTTGGACGCGAAACCTCCGGTCATCACCACTTCTGGTGGGACCTGTTTGCTCTCACTCTTCCATTACTATACTGTCAATAAAATTTATGACTTTTGCCTGACTTTAGTTTTGGACAGACTCTGACACTAGTACAAGCATGATTGATCCATGGTACAAGTAATTTTACTTAGCATATTACAGGGATTGTGTGCGTTCCGGGCCACTTGCATATTCATCTCCTTATACCCGGCTACCCGGTTTCTCCCTTACCCCCTTTTATTCCTTCCACTTTTGTTCGCCTCACATGGCTTCACCTCTTTATCTTCTAAAAATACTCCTTCAGCTAGGTCTCTCCACAAGTATATAAGGGTACATAAAAATGCTTGTAGTAGACCAGCCAGTGAGCCAGCAACCAAGCATTCTCTCTCTCTCTTTTTGTGTGCTAAGAATCTTTGACGACATCAAGCACAAGGTCAAACAGAACCAGCAAGTACATATTCACAGGTTCAAAAGTACAACATACGCCTCCTCCCAAAGTCAAAGTTGTCTCAGGATTTCCTCCTCTCTCCTCTCTCCTCTGCCTCTCTCTCCTCTCGGGAACGTGCTTTGCCTTGCACTCACCACAGACCTCATCCATACATTGCTATCTGCTGCCAAGGGCCTTGGCCATCATGCCTTGTGATGTTATTGACCTCAGCCTCATTGTCAATGAACCTCGCAAACGAAAACTGGCATCATATGCGACAAATGAGGATAACTGGTCTGCGGACAAGTCAGAAACAATCAAAAGGATGAAGAAAGCAGTGGGACTTACTGACAGTCTGCTTACCTTTGATAAGGCTGATGATCCCCATCCTGGTGCCACTCCCTGTGGGTCTGAAGGTTCCAGCCACCAAGGATCAAAGTCCCAGAAGCCATGCATCACTAACAGAGGTGCCATGCGCATTGTTAAAGGCAAGCTGAAGCCGAAAACATTGGTTTCAACTGCAATGACTTCAGAGGATGATTCAACTCATCTTCCTGTCAAAGATACTGATATGGAACCACCCCATGTTGAAGAATTTGGGGTGGAGAGCTCAGAGGATGACGATGAAGGGGTTCAAATTGTTGAAGAGGATGCTGAACACGAACTTGGTAAGTGATATCAACAGCACATTAAATGATTTAACACGTAGCTATCAAACCAGAATGCCTTGCCAAGGACTGGACAGCATCCATTTATGCCTTCTTTGCTCCTCGCCCATCCATAGAAGAGGTCAATGGCCAGCGCTGTCATGCATTCCGATGTGGAGCTTACCACTGTAAAGGGAAAGGCCAGGATGCACAAATAGTTCGACGCTTCTTGAACACAACTGATCGAAAATCGACAAGCAACTTGCGTAGACATGCTAAACGTTGCTGGGGTGAAAATATCCTCAAAGATGCAGATGAAGCTGCGAGGAGCAAGGATGTTGGTGTTGACGACATTCGGAAAGGCCTTGCAGCTGCAAAAACCCAAAAAGATGGCTCAATAACTGCCGCATTTGAAAGGCAAGGAATAGGGAAGCGTACCTATTCTACATGTCCCCATACCTATAAAGAGATTCGGTGAGAGTCAGTCACTGTATGCCGCAGCCTTTGCAAGGCTGACTAATTGGTTTAGTATTGAATGTGTCAAATGGGTGTCAAAGAACCTGAGAAGCTTCCGCATCGTTGAGGATGAGGAATTCCTTTGCATGATGAAGACAGGGCGACCAAGTATCCAGATCCCGAATGCGAAGACGGTGGCAAAAGATGTTCTCACTGTCTTCAACCGCGTTAAGGATCACATAGCCAAAATGTTGCAGGTCAGTGTCAATGCTATTTTTTAATTTGTTTGATTTGAACTCATGATAATCCAGGACTATGACAGCCGCTTGAACTTTGCTACAGATGCGTGGACATCACCAAACAATCGAGCATTTATTGCTCTGTCTGTCCACTTCGAAAATAAAGGTGTACCAACCTGCCTGCTTCTGGATGTTGTAGAGCTCCCAATATCCCACACTGGACTGAACCTCGCTATTGCATTTGCAAAGGTTCTTGATGGGTTTGGCATTTCAGACAAGGTAAGCTATTTCATTTATCTGAATCAGTCAAGTCACTCATGGCAGATTGTGATAGATTTTATGCGTCACATG
This sequence comes from Multifurca ochricompacta, assembly GCA_022496185.1. Taxonomy (NCBI): domain Eukaryota; kingdom Fungi; phylum Basidiomycota; class Agaricomycetes; order Russulales; family Russulaceae; genus Multifurca; species Multifurca ochricompacta. The sequence goes on along the minus strand of WTXG01000056.1, from coordinate 137,614 downwards.
CGACAATGTGAGCGCAAATGATGCCATGGTGTCAGCTCTGGCAGACATTATCTCCCACTACCGCGGTCCAGTTGATCGTGTCCGATGTCTCGCTCATATAATCAATCTGGTAGTACAAGTCATCCTGCATCAATTCAATAAGCCAAAAAAGAAAAAGGAACAAACCAACAGAAAGCCACAGAGCAAGAAAGGCCACGAGCAGCATCAGGAGCTGGAAGATGACTCAAATGCGGAGACAGAGGGTGTTGAGGAGGAGGAGGAGGACAGTGAGATGGATGAAGCTGAGATTGATGAGACAGATGTCAGGGATGGGGAAGATGACATGGTGGATGGTATAGAAGAGGTGGAAGCTGCCATGAAACAAGACATGGCATTGGCAGACGAACACGTTAAGCCAATGAGACAAGTGTTATCAAAGGTAAGTTCCCCTTGAATGCATAGCCTTATCCATGTTCACCCTATTTCCCCTCCTCCCACATCACATCATTGTCACTCTGACTTGTGCTTGATGATGATGCTCAGCTTCGCCGACTCTCAAACCGAATCAAAAACTCATCGACACTCATCCTCCCTCGTTGGAAAGATACCATCAAAGAGCTTGCACCGACTTCAGACGAGAACCTGACAGTTTGCATGATGCCACGGGATGTATGCACACGGTGGAATTCAACATACGATATGCTGAAATTTGCATACAAGTACCGGGAAGTGGTTGACAAGATCACTAGTGAACGGAGTCTCAAGCTTCGGAAGTATGAATTGTCAGAGGGTGAGTGGGATTTGGTGAAGGAGCTCCGGGACTGCCTCAAGGTATGGGCAAGTGATTTCATGCTTTGACTACTATGCTAATAGCAATATATGGCATGCTTAGGTCTTTAAAACACTCACACTGGTATTTTCGAGTGACACACCCTGTCTTGCAACTGTCATCCCTGCCATGGACCGTATGCATTCCGAGCTACAGTCTATGAGTTCAAACCACAAAAAACACAGATTGGCACTTCGCACAGCACTTGCACTTGGCTTAAACTTGCTTGATAAGTACAACTCCTTGATGGACCATTCAGAGGTCTATCGGATTGCAATAGGTATGTCGTTTCTTGTCTCATCTCTTGTCTTACACATACTCATATAAATTACCATCATGCTAGTCCTCCATCCACATTATAAATTACGGTACTTCGAAAAGCATGAATGGGATGAGGAGTGGATTAGAGCAGCTGAGAAGATTATCCGTGACGAGTTCAAGCGTATGTATAGCAACTATGTAATCCACAAGACACCAACACCTCACCCATCCAAAAAATCCAAGTCAAAGGTCCGTTACTCATATGATCTGGTATGACTTATTCAAGACTAATACTATTGCTTCATTCCAGCACAAGAACATCAACAGTGACTCAGATGAGGAAAGTCAGAGCTCTGTCATGAGTTCCTCAGAGGAGGAAGACTTCATGAATGAGCTAGATCGATACCTTTCAATGCCGCGAGTCAAGGATGTCAATGACCCATTATCTTGGTGGTATGATAACCAAGGAACATATCCTCGTTTATGGCGCATGGCAAGGGACTACCTCACCATCCCTGGTATGTGGTACAAATCCTTGACAATGATCCAACAATTACTGACCAGTGATCACTTGATTACTTAGCTTCTAGTGTGGCTATCGAGCGTGTTTTCAGTAAGGGGCGGCTTGTCATGTCTCATATACGCAATCGGCTTTCAGCTGATACAACTCGGGCTCTTCTGTGTTTGGGAGCTTGGACAAAGGCAGGTTATGTAGAGACTGCTGATTTAAAGTATGCAGCATCTCAACCTGATACCAAAAACAATGAAGAATGGCCAGATGATGAATTGATTATAGCTTAAGTAGTACAATGTTATTCTAGGCTATCAAATTTGAAATATAAAATATTTACCCTTACCCGCAGGTATATGACCCGTGGTGTACCCGTACCCATAGTATGGCAAACCCGTACCCTTGGTGTAAGGGTCCGGGTACATACGGGTACGGGTACGGGTCCATGTGTTTTTACCCGCGGGTTACCCGTGGCGAACACTACTAACAAGCGAGTTGTGTCTTGTGCAGTAGCACTAGGACTGTGTTTCATCTTCCTGTGAATACCTTGATACCTTACTTGATTAGACACAATCCTTTATTGTCTCGGTTACTATAAGCACACTCTTTTACAGTATTTAAAGACGCTCTCACTGTACGGTTCACTTCAGTTCTGACCATCATAACTGAAGTGAGTATTCTGTTATCTTATCTTTACCTATGTAGCTAACACGCACTAGTTATAACTACCATTCTAGGTAAAGACTAATCAATATATAGTTCTGACCATCATAACTGAATTATAACTACCATTCTAGGTAGTTTGGATTATCTAACCTCAGGCTGCATTCTTTAGGCTTGGCCCGGCTTCCGGCTTTGAGCCGGGCCAGGCACATCACTAGTTACCCGTGGCGAACACTAACTGGCAAGCCTCCGCATCTTCACTACCCACTCTTCGTTGCACTGACCCATCTTCAGATTAAGCGAAAGTACAAGACGCAGCAAATAGCGAGTAATTGGAGATATACACCTCTCATTTTGGGAGCATAGAGGTTAAAGGGATGTTGTTGGTACGGTGGCACCCGCTTCTTAGAACAGTGGGACGTGTTTCAATCACGCCCTTTGAAAGCCGCTTCTGTTGATTTGCCCGCATGAGCTGCCAGCTAGTAAGAGTAGACAGCAACAAAACATGCAATGAGATGACAGGTGGAACGAATGTAAACCTCCCTCTGCATTTCCTTGAAACTAGTGTGGGGGGGTATTTGTGGGAGGGTATTTGAGCAAGCACCAGGAGTACCCTGTAACGTGATGGCCTGTCGGAACTATCTGCTGCAGACAAAGAGAGACGGAGGACGGAGACAAGAATGCCTCGGAGCGATTTCCGGTTAGTGACCTATTGAGACTATTCTTCAGAACCTTTTCCGATCGTCAGTGACTGGCTCTGTTCTGGGACATTCGTGACCGCTTCTTTCCTTATACTTTCTCTTTCCATCATATTTGCTCGTCGCCTTCTACCACGTTTTATTTTTGGTCGATAGTGAAACGCAACAAGTTTCCTGTATCCATATTCTTACAATGTTCTTAAATAAAGCCTCAATTTTCGCATCTTTATATGTTCAGGGAAAGGTGAGAAACCCGCACATGGTTCCATGTCCATAAAAATGTGAAAATTGATGACGACCATGAGAGAAATAGGAATCGGCATGCAAGGTGTATTGTGAAGGGTAATAACCTGAGTGAGGCGTTGTTTATGCGGGATGCAAAAGCACTGAGCCAGAGGACGAGGGTGGGGATAATGGGGCATTTTTTTGTATGGGGAGGTGAAGATCAGTGCAACGAAGGTAGGCGTGCCGTGGGGAGATGCCGGCAACGGCATCTTCGGACCGGACTGGGAAGACTTCCGATCACATAGTGATGATGGGTTTGACACCGATAATGAAAGTTCATTATGATGATTTTTTCAGGCCCAGAAGCCAGGCCCCCTCATCACTGGTTGCTACTCGTAGTAGCTGCACGCAATACAAATTGGATTTTTTTTTTTAAAAAAAAAAAGGGTGAAAGTTTCTTGAGAAGCTCGGTGTCGTAATGTTTGTGGTTGGTAGTGGGTGTGGTGGAACCCACTTTAGTGAGCGGTGGGCGTTGCACACCCCCATTCAACGTGCACCCATTCCATCTCCATCTGTTGAACTCATGCCCTCCCGCCCCAAGAAACGCGCCGGTAAGCGACCGTACCATGATCGCCACTTGTCTCCAGCCAAGAGGAATGTCAAACTCTTCAAGTCGTCAGGACGAAGTCCGCGATGAGAGTGTCGTGGAGACTAGCAAAGTCGAACTTGCAGTTTCAGGGTATCCTGATAGTGAACTTGTCGAGGACACAGTCTCCGATGAAGAGCACAGGAGATTAGATAACTTGGATCTCGTCTCCGCTCTGTCGGCTCTTTTTCGTCAACTCGATTCTATCGCACTCCCTCTTCTCCAAACAATTGTGACCGATTGTAATCAGTTAGATCAAAGTACAACAAAGAAGCTTCATAGCCGGAGGAGTTAATCCAGGATCTCTTCAAAGCACATCCCTGGCTCGTCCCGTGTCTTGGCAAGTGCCGCGACCGAAGGTCGTTCCGTCGTCTCAGTGAGCGTCTTGCACACAGCTTACTTCCAATTGCCTCTCACACAATTCTAACGTGCAGAAATTTTACGACCCACCTCCGCTGATTCCACCCCAAAATAAGGGAGTAGCCACCTCCCTCCAGGTCCCAATCCGTCAATTCAAGGTGCGCAACTATCCCAAACCCATTCACCCATGCTCATCTCGACATAATAGCTACCTTACGCGCGTGGGGTTCCCCTTTTAAAGGCAATGCTGCAACTTCACTTCTTCTCACGATCGAGAGTTACCTCGACAAGCGGAGAGATGTCTACGCCCGACAGACTAGTATAGTAAATTCATCAGGAACAGGAAAATCTCGCATGGTGGATGAAGTAGCGACCAAAATCATCACCATTCCCATGTGTCTTCGCAGTTCTAAATCTAAAGGACTATTTTCCCGCTATTTCTCATTTATATACTTAATCTCTGATCCCAAAAAGGGTTTCCACCTCCTGATATCGAGCTGCGCAACTGGTTGTGTTCTGTTGGGGGCGACAGCGATCCAGATGGCCTTGCCAAGAAGCTTCATGGTTTTGTCTATGCCCTTTTGACTGTCACCAAGAAGCGTTTGGAAGATATTGAATCTGATTACCAAGGTGATTGACCTGTACTTGTCTCGTGAACCCATGTGATAACATAGGATTGCAGATGATGTTGCGCCACAGGAATCGACCACCATTGGGAGGGGTCGGCGTCGACCTAGGCTGGATACTGGAGAAGCTGGCGAAGGCGTTCCGTGAACACATGACAGTCGACCAAGGTTTCCGAAGCTCGAATGATTATCGTAAGGATTTCTTCAAGGCTGTAGTTGACGAAGCTACCAAGGTGGGTTGACTTGACGTGTGTCCATTTCGTAAATTGACTGCATTTTCAAGTTCATGGCGTCTTGCGAACGCGTTCATAACGAGAATCGTAGCCCTTCCCAATACGCAGTCGATGGAAATGGAGTGAGAGAAGCAGGACTCGAGCTTTGTCAATTTGTGGATCCTGACGGTTGCTTAGACCCACTTGAAGGTTCAAGGCGGCCCCTTGTCATCCTGGCCTTCGATGAATCTCATGTGCTAGGCGATACCCCACCAGGCAAAGGCTGGACTCTGTTTGCAGAATTGCGTCGTACTTTGCGTGAGCTCGTGGAACTTCCCGTCTTCTCGTTATTCCTTTCTACGGCGGGGAAATCACATGTGTTCTCCCCGGAGATAGGAAAAGAACCATCTAATCGGGTCGCAGACACGAACTTTCAGTTCTGCATCCGATTTCGGGGATCAGCTTCAATGATCTCATGACACCTCCGGAGGAAGATAGGGTGACTGTGGACGAAATGGTGGATGATAAATGGATAACTCATTTAGGCCGTCCACTGTGCGTCCATCTGACCTATCGCTATTAATGATAACTGATGATTGGGTGCCTCGAGCAGGTTTGGTACTCATTATGATTCTTTGGTGAAAGTTAAAGCTGAACAGGAACTTATGGTCCTCACGAAGCAAAAGCTGCTGGATGGCAGCATCACGCTGGATGACGATTTAAATGGACAGGGTGCTCTGGCGTGTCTATCTGTTCGATTTTCTCTCGAGTTCAACCTTGCCCACTCATATGGTCGTGAGTTAGCCCGTACTCAGGTCAAACGTCACATGCGGTTGTCCCTTGCGGCTACCACTGGACTCGAAGACATGATCACCGGCGTTGGGTCGGAGCCGTATCTGGCTGAGGCTGCCCGAATGATTATTAGTGGAGCAGGAGTGAATCCTATTCGTTGCCTTGTGGAGAATTCGGACCTAAATTGCGTTGATCGTGGCCAGCGTGGCGAGCTGGCTGCCACACTCATCGTCATGCATGCCCGCGATGCAGCTTCGTTAGTGACCAAGAGAAGATGGGTGTTCGTCGCTGACTTTATGAAGGCTTTACTTCCTTCCTCGGCATATGATGAATTGAAAGAAAGTCTTCCAACCCTTTCCCGTCGCGACGAGGACAAGCCATTCGTACATTCGTATCGGCGTTCAAGAGCTACTGTCTATGGTTCAACCACGTGATCAAGGTCAAAAACTCTGACAAGATCGGTGTTGACTCTCTCTGGGAATTCATCACACAAGGTGCTATGATCTTGTTCATTAACGACCAACGTGGCGTTGACATCGTCCTTCCCGTTTGTGTGAGGAACAAAAAGCTTTCTCCGCGCACGACGACAGCGATTCTCATCCAGGTCAAGAACGACAAGAGCTACCAGTATAATATCAGTCAATTTCTGTTCGATGCCATGGTACCATATCAGGTCAAGCTGTTCCCCAAAGGTCACACACCTCTTCCAGTTATCCGAATGGTGTTCGTGCTAGCCTCCTCTAAAGCTGGAGTGTCGATTCCAGCTGCACCACAGCGAAGGTACCACTATAACCCATCGACTTGCTACGATGTGTGGTGTGCGGGAGTATCAGGAGACACGTTCAAAGGGCATTGACGGGGATTCGCGCTGGCATAAGGTTTTGTTGCAGCGTGATATCCAGCCTCCTGACGCATATGTATTGGGAGAGATCAAGGACAAACTGATGAGTGACGACGTCAAGAAGGTAAAAGGGGATCAAAGACGAAAGTTGCAGCGTTTTACGAATTGAAAGGAGCCACAATATGAAGGATTCCAATCTAGGATGGACTACACTATCATAGGTGACCGACCACAGGTATGAAAGAAGGCAAATCGAAATTGTAGATTTTATTTTATTTTTTCTATAATACAAGCATTTAAGTTTACTTTGTGAACCAAACTCACCTGCTGTGCACCTTGTCACACTCTTTATCGCCGCTCCTGAAAGACGTGTTTGTTTGGATACACACTGAGGTAACTCAAACTTCACTACAATTGCGATAGGTATCGTAATGACATGACATTAGAACGTGATGAACTCGTGCATAGAGACAAAGTGATAATAAAACGAAAGCCTAAGGGTATGCGTAGGATTGGAGGGGGAGGGGGAGGGGGAGGGGGAGGGGTGGATTGCCTAGTATTCGCCTTCCTTTCCACCACATCAGCAGAATCGATTCCCACTTCCTCGTAGTCCTTCTCAAGCGCGGCAAGATCCTCCCTGGCTTCAGAGAACTCACCTTCTTCCATACCTTCGCCAACATACCAGCGCACGAAAGCGCGCTTCGAGTAGAGCAAATCAAATTTGCGATCCAACCGAGTCCATGCATCAGAAATAGCAGTCGTGTTCGATAGCACGCAGACGCTCCTCGACACACGAGCAAGATCGCCATCTGGTATATGCGCTGGTGGTTCACTAGAGATGCCGATCTTGAAGCCCGTCGGACACCAGTCAACAAACCGTACCGTACGGCGTGTCTTCAGGTGGGCAACAGCAGTGTTAACATCTTGAGGGACGACGTCACCATGGTAGAGCAGTGCGCAAGCCACTACGAACTTTTGTCAGAGAGATCGGTTATGGTACAGGGCATCGGGTCACGACATATTGTACTTTCTATCTGTGATGAGAGTCAACTTGTTCAGTATGACTTCCATGACATCAGGAGCAGTTGGGGTGGGGAGTGGCGGAGGGCGGTCGGGAGGCGGGGCCGGGAATGGGTGGACAAGGGGGGCCTCGAGCAGGGGGTCCGTGAGGTATGATAGCTGAGTGGACTCCCTCTCGAAGAGGGGTTCGGGGTCAGCCATTTCCACCTCCGGCTTATGGATAGAGGCGTCCGTGCAAAAGTTGGCAGGGTCGAGTGACGCACGGTCAACTTCCAGCAGGCCAGCCCGGCGTTTGAGGGGGGTGGACGGTGCCTGCGAGGAGGCGGCGGAGGGGGCGCGGGAGCGCGTAGGGGTAGGGGTGGGGGTGGGGGTGGCGTCACGCAGTGCGCGCGAGGGGCCGCCAGAGGTCTTTATCCGCTTGCGCGGGGTGCACTCGAGGTCTGCGGAGGACTGGGAAGGGAGACTCACCTGCAGGGCAGCCTCAATTTTCTGTTTGGCGCGTTGCATGCGCTCTTCGCGGTAGGAGACCCGCCAGGTGATCAGGTCCCGAGAGACTTCGTCACGTATGACTTGACGGGCTTCCTCCAAAAGGGAGTCACGCTCAGACAGGGCCTGGGCGCGGACCTCCTCGATGATGCGTTGGCGCGCCGTTTCCCGGGCGCGGGTGGAGAGTCCAGCCTCGAGGAGAGACTGTCGTGCGTGGGACTCAGCCATGGCCTCAATGTGGGGCCGGGCGTTGTCGAGAGCGTCATAGTCCGCCGTGCGGGACGCAGCGTTGGTGGGGCAAGGAGTCCAGCCAGTTGCTGACACATCATGAAAAGGTCGTCGCGAGGCGTGGAGGGAGAACGGAGACCCTGAGCTAGGGAAGAGATGTCAGAATAAATGGGGTCAGAGCCCCCAGTAAGGGTGGGGAGGTGAGGGGAGCGATGGACCCTTCGAATCATGGATGCGAGTAAACCGCGTGCCAGTCTGTGCCACGACTCCGGGGTGAGGCCCATCCGGGCGACAGAGTCTTCAGATGCAATGCGCATTGACGGACTCCGTGCGCTCCTTCCAATTTGACGGGTTACTTATGCCAGCTTCTAATTCAAGTTAGACGGTGCACGAGGCCACGATGCAAGGTCGAGGTTGTACATGTGTACTCTTGTTCTTTAACCCCCTGGTTGTGAGGACCTACCAAATACTTTGATTTCTTCTCTCATCAATGCCTCTAAATGCTAGTCATGATGTCGAAAATGTACCCGAGGAAGAGTTTGCCACAGGTAGGTTACCCCCCAGTCAATATCGTCCTATCCTTGCTAATCTCAAGTTTATCCACGTGTATAGGTCGTCGTCGTTACCCGCCTCAGCCAGCACAACACAGGGAGAGAGCACCTTCACTGATAGCTCTGGTCCAATTTTTACCATGTATCTAAACTTGGCAAAGGATGAAGATGAGAAGATGGCCAAGCGTTGGACAGCAGACGCTGATGGGATGCTAGTTTTCGTGAGTCATATCATCACTCTCCATGTGACACACCTTAAGCTTTGCAGACTGGTCTATTCTCTGCCGGAGTTGCAGCATTGCTTGCTGTGTCCATCCAGGACATCCGCCCAAACCCGCAGGATACATCAGCTTTTTATTTACGGAATATCTACCAGGTCGTTTCCAATGTCAGCACAACTCAAGCACCTACTCCTCCCACTCTAGTTAATCCGCCGGCATTCTCTCCACCGAAATATGCAGTTTGGGTCAACGCACTTTGGTTCTTGAGCCTCGTGATAAGTCTTACTTGTGCACTTCTGGCAACGCTGCTACAGCAATGGGCACGCCGATATATCAAGATTACTCAGCCACGATATGCACCACACAAGCGAGCTCGGATTCGTACATTCTTTGCTGAAGGCGTGGACAAGTTCTACCTCCCTCGTGTAGTTGATGCCCTGCCAGTACTTCTACATCTTTCCCTTTTTCTCTTTTTCGCCGGCCTTCTCGTCTTTCTATTCAATATCAACCACACAATCTTCAGAGCGGTCGTTTGGTGGGTTGCGCTCTGCGCAGCAATATATGGATGCATCACGTTGATGCCAATCTTTTGGCCTGATAGTCCCTATTATTCGCCACTTTCATCATTGGCATATTTTGTTTTCCCCACCATATCTCTTATATTCCTCCTCATTCTCAAGCTCATTGGATCATTCACACGATTGAGTGGGTCTGCCATGCGTCGGATAGATTGGCTCCTGGGGTGCTGTTGTGATTGGTTCTCAGATGGTCTGGGGAAGACGGCGGAAAAAACTGCTTTAAACCTGTCATCAGAGATTGATGGTCGTGCGTTGATGTGGACACTTGAATCCTCAGATGAAGATCATGAACTGGAGCAATTCTTTGCGGGCATCCCTGGCTTTTTCCAATCAACAGTTGTCAAGAATCCTCAGCAAGCATTCGATGCCCCAGACAGTGAGGAGATGTCTAAAGCTTTAATTGGACTAATGCAACGTACGTGGACTTCAAACCTGGTCCATGAGTCCGTCAAACAGCGACGGATCGTCATATCTGAAGTGGCCACGGGACAAGCATCCGTGGGCCTTCCTATCAGTAAGGACACAGTTGATCTCGCTCTCTTGTACAATCAAGATGGGTTCTTTAGCTCTGTCGAGTTTGGTCTCTTGCTGAATGGAGCTACTTACGATGTCCGGAACGCCGCTTACTGTTCGAAATGGGCGATTTCGAAGATCATAGCAGGATCAAAAATCGTAATGATCGTTGGTTCAAACTCGTTACTGAGCAATTGGGTGTCTCGAAATCGGTGGTTGAAAACTACCTTGCGCATGGAGATAGTATATACCTTGCCAATTTGCTCCACATTACTCGACATATGCTTCGTCTCCGTTCAGCAAATAGTCACTTACCTCGGACGGCGGAAGTCACTCTTCAATCAGTTTCCCAATTTGATATACGAAATGCACTTCCTGGACTGGAACATGACTTCTGTAAACTGTGGAATCTAATTGTTCTCAAAGCGCGGGAATCCGAGGATGATCACATCCTGTGTTGCTATCCTCCACAATATCCGACATCTTTACGTCGCTTTACATCAAGGCACAGACTTGGATGCTGTCTCAACTGATATAATGACAACATTCTATCCTCGTATCCTTTGTGCAACACCAAAGAACATCGCTCCGGTTCAACTTTTCATGCCTCCGACTCCTCGTCCACTCTGTCCCACATCAGCGTTGCCCCGTTCTCATCCCTATCGCCTTTTCTAGCTCACCTGATCTACCATCCTCGCGTCTCCAGAATCTAGAACAAATTGATGCACGCCTAATGGGCAACACCTCAACTGACAAAGGGACGACAGTTCAGCAACGATTTACTCCGGCAGACACATCATCCCATCCGACCATTCTTGGCACCGGTATAAATATCGGGACTCATTACCTTCGTGGCACTTCCTTGGATTCCGCCATCGCTAATGTAATGCAAGGAACCGCTGGTACCCTTACTGCCCTGTCTACCACCAACTCGATACTTCATTCCGCTCAGGCAGCCTATCCCTCCCTCGTTCCGCTCGTGTCTAGTCCCATGTCCAATAACACCTTCGCTCATCAACAAACTGAGCAACGAACCAGTACCCTCCTTCCATCACCCCTGATATACCGCCTTCATCTTTCCCAGTTTCTATTCTCAGCAACAGAACTCGTGCGAACATGCGATCTCCCTCAAACTCTTCGGTGATCCAATCTCCCCATATGCCTTCCGGACAGATATATCTTTCGTCAAACTCAGCCACCACCGCATTTCCCGTTGCTGCTCAACAAGGGGCATTTACTTCTAACCCAGACAGAACAGAAAATGTCCCAGCAGTTGGCGTGTATTCTCGCGTTCCTCCTACTCCTATCGAGGCACCTGTTCATGCACTTCCTTCAACTTTGTCGGGCCCTGGGGAGGAAAGTTATCTTTCATCTGGTTCCCCTGATACGATTCATGGTTCACTCTCTGAACATACTGATAAGGTTGGGGTGTAGCGTGTTGACTTTACCAAGACTTTTGAAGGTTTCTTGTAAGTTCTGATGTCCTTTATCTTGCTGACATGTATCGGTGTTCTTACTGCGAGTGTAGCGTATAAAGGACTCGTCAAATGATATATATATAATGAATGAAATACTTATACCGTCCGTGTGAAGTTGTACGCCAGCGTTATAAGCCTTCGCTCAAATGCCATCGTTAGTACAATGCGACAGATGCGAGTTTATAAGTTTTGGATAATGGGCCAGTAGATAATTTGTTATCCTACGACTTTTAGCAGCTGCTCCACTTATCTGAGTTCAGGGGGGTCCACGGTAACGTGACTCATCAGAATGAGTACGATCTGCTCGGATGTCACTCTCACTTTTAATACACATTTCTCATATTCATATGATCTTCATTATCGCAATTCTCAGAAATGCGGCTTGTGGGTGTTGGCCTGCATCGTGTCTTGCTTTAGTAGTAATATTATGATTGAGTTACCAACACCGCTTTTGCGCACATGCGATTCTCGCTGCTTTCTTTTCTCGAATTGGGACTTTGCAATCAGTCGCAATCGCGTGATGGACTTCAAGCGCTCGTTAATTGATTTGCGGAGCTGAACATCTTGCCTCGCGTTCTCAACGTTCAACGTTGCTGTGACACTCACCTTCCCGCCTTATCTTCAGCGCCATACCTACACCTCACATTCAATGTTTCAACTTCACGCGGCTATTAAATCGGAAATCTACCAGAGGAAGGGATCGACACAGGTATTATATCTGACCTCGACCCACTTTTCATGCCTAACCAACATGTGCGCACATATGTGCGGCAATGAATATTGATTCTAATCTTTGTCCCCAAAATCTACTGCGTTCCCGCTCATCTTCTTTTGCGTCCATAATTTTATCACTAGCATCTCTAACCCCCCACCCCCAACCCCCCCTGATGGCATATGATGGGAGATGGGGCACTCACTCCACTTTCGGAACAGAGGGGAGAGTTGGTGTTACGGGTTGTGTGTATGTAAGTGAGGAAAAAAGCCATTGACACGAACGGGATTTTTTTGTTTGAAAATAAAAACCCGAACACCGTACACCGCCCGTCCTCCGTACATATGAATCACACGGTGGGTAAACCGTGTTATTCCCCTCCCCCACCATGAGGTCGCGAAGTCGGCATGTCAACCAAAGTATTGACAGTAATGAAATTTCTGCTTCCATTTCCACTTCCGTTCCCCATGTAAGGCTCGTGGATTTCTGATGAAGGAGGTACTCCCTGGTACTCAGGAAAAGTGGTTGGGTCGTTCAAATTCTTTGTGCATATTAATTATTAATATTGAAGGGGAAAAGGGAAAAAAGACACCTACGTTGATCTTCCTTGGGGGTGTCCCCAGCATGGATGGTAGAACCGACGTTCCATCATCCGACATCGGCGGACGGAACTCTCTCATTGGCGATGGTGCTTGATGATAAGATGACGGGGACCATACCACGGAGCTGCTGTCCACCGTGAAGGTGGAAGGGGGGGGCTGTGGCCTCCTTCGCCTTTGCCAGAAGATGGCGAGTACGGCTATGGCGATCGTCGCGACGCCACCGACGACACCGCCTGCGATGGCGCCCGCGTTGGACTTGCTCCCGGAAGAGGTGGGCGTGGGCGTGGGCACGGTGATGGTGGAAGAGGAGGGTGAGGTTCGGGGAGAAGATAAGGAAGATGATATGGAGGAACCTGAAGGAGAAAGTGCTGCACCGGGGGGTATCTCGGGGATATCTAGTGAGGGCCAAAAAAAAAAACACGTCAAAAAAAAACCCCCCGATGGATAAAGAAGCTTCACTAACCTCCGATGGCGAATGATTTACTGGCATTCCAGCTGTTCTCGGGCTGGCGAGGGATGTAAATGAATTGTCGTTAGTAACCGTGTTGTGTGATGACGGATAATAAACGACGTGACGAACTGTGATATCAAGGAGAGCCCATTGTGGTACACGTGTTGGTGGAGGCACCAGATTAGGGAAACTGTACCCCATCACATTAATCTCACATGACTCATTAATAAAGAACTTACGTTGATGGGGGCAAAACTTTTGTGCAATTGAATGAATATTCCGACCAGCTGAAAAAGCAATTGAACCAAAAAAAAAAACAGAAAAACAAAAAAAGAATTGGGCGGTAGGAGAATGGGATGTCATAAGATGATGGGAAGCGGACATACGGCGTCCAATTTTCTCCCTGACATGCGTCGCACGCGCTTAATAGCGAATAGGTGATGGTGTTGCACCTGCACAAGTCTCCATTGTCGATACCACTGGGACCTGGGTACGAATTTCCGGGTTGAAGGGGCGGGACGGTAAACGCTAGGAAAATGATATGAGAGCAGGAATAAATATGGATTTGGATTTGATTTGAATTTGGATACACTCACCTCCTCCGTGGCATGTTCCCATCAAATACGCAGCGATAGTGCACGGATTTTGACCAAGCGAGTTGAAAGACTATATATCACCAGTTAGAATATTCCAAAAATCCGGGTGTATGGCCTTTACCCATTTCCACGTTAAGCTACAATCCGGGGCATTGAATTGAGCGACTGAGGATCTAGCGAGGAAGAGGAGGAGGAAGGAGGACGTGAGGGTAAGGAAACTTGGTGTTCGTGATGATGACAATGAGGATGACTGCATCATGGGATGGGAGTAGTGAGGCACGATGAGGAGGAAGAAGAGGAAGAGGAGGGAAATTGGGCACGACGCTCAAAGACATTTTGTTGGTTGATCGACTAGACCTTATAAAGTGGATAGTAAAGAGTAACGGCTAAGGTGAGGGTACAGCCGCACAATTGACTCCCCCCGGTAAACCGGCGGTTAATTCCAGGCCAAGCACGATGGATAGTAGACAAATATGATATAATCCAAAGCAAAGCCAGAGCCAGAGCCAGAGCCAGAGCCAGAGCCCTCCACTTGTCGGAATTATCCTATACCTTACTTACCCTTACCTCTAGGGACAACATGATTTATACAGGCACTATTTGATTTTGACATTTCCGCACAGGGTAAGGGTGAAGTGGAGGTCATATATGGCGGATGGACGGGTAGACACGGCGCCAGTCTTTTTTTCTTTTTTTTTGAAATCGAATTTATTCGCGCGCCTACGAGACATAGTAGCTATTGTGAGGACAGGTGGAACGTTGAGGTTAATTACGAGATAAAAATCCCGCAGGGAAAAGAAGGTTCAGGTGAGGTAGGTGTCACCTGCTCAACCTAATTTGGCTCGCGAGGTCGCTCGTGAAGGCCTGACACGGCGCCAGTCACCCGGGTGAATGTAATGACAGTCAGTCAGGTGACTCTTTTGACGATAACTTTTTCCTTCCTTTTTCACTTCCTCTCATCATGGTCTCGAATATCTTGACTCTCTGACATCTAGGCAATGACCTCAATGTGTCATACTTCAAAAACTGCTCTGATATTTCATTGAATTGATTGGATCATAACTTGCTCATATAATGGCTGATGTCTTTGACCCAAATATCACACAATAGCCAGGAAGCCACACATTATCTATTTTCCTTAATTCTGAGGTACAATAAAGTGAATACTAGAAATGGTGCAAACATTGGGACAGATTTTTTGACCCACTGTACATTGGCTTTTGCCGATTTTTTATTGTAGCCACTCACTTTCTAGTATTACCTAACAATATAGTCTTTCTATTTCAAAGGTTGAGCTACTTGCTTTCTAGCTCCTCTCAACTACTATTCCAATTATTGCACCCCAGGTACAACTCTTCACATCGCATCTGGTAACTTCCTTTTCTTAGGTATAAGTATCCTCGAGTCTCGTGGTTATACTCGTAAGCATCTAAATTTACTTTGTGAACCAAACTTACCTGCTGTGCACCTTGTCATACTCTTTGTCATCACTCCTGAAAGACGTGTTTGTTTGGATACACACTGAGGTAACTCAAACTTCACTACAATTGCGATAGGTATCATAATGACATGACATTAAAACGTGATGAACTCGTGCGTAGAGACAAAGTGATAATAAAACGAAAGCCTAAGGGTATGCGTAGGACTGGAGGGGGAGGGGGAGGGGGAGGGGTGGATTGCCTAGTATTCGCCTTCCTCTTCCACCACATCAGCAGAATCGATTCCCACTTCCTCGTAGTCCTTCTCAAGCGCGGCAAGATCCTCCCTGGCTTCAGAGAACTCACCTTCTTCCATACCTTCGCCAACATACCAGTGCACGAAAGCGCGCTTCGAGTAGAGCAGATCAAATTTGCGATCCAACCGAGTCCATGCATCAGAAATAGCAGTCGTGTTCGATAGCACGCAGACGCTCCTCGACACACGAGCAAGATCGCCATCTGGTATATGCGCTGGTGGTTCACTAGAGATGCCGATCTTGAAGCCTGTCGGACACCAGTCAACAAACCGTACCGTACGGCGTGTCTTCAGGTGGGCAACAGCAGTGTTAACATCTTGAGGGACGACGTCACCACGGTAGAGCAGTGCGCAAGCCACTACGGACTTTTGTCAGAGAGATCGGTTATGGTACAGGGCATCGGGTCGCGACATACTGTACTTTCCCTCCATGGGATCGCAGTTAATCATCTGACTGCCGCGCTGGAAGCAGGCATTGGTGATGTTGGCAACGTCGTTCATTTCGTGATGGACTCGATCCACAGGCACGATAGGAGATAAAGTAGCAAGAGGGAAATGAATACGTGGGAAGCTATAGTTAGTTGTTGCAGAGTCAGCAGGAAAACATGATGTCAACAAAAGTTAAAGAGATGACAAACGGGACAAGGTTTGTTTGGAATTCATTCAGATCGACGTTGAGGGAACCAGTGAAACGTAGAGAAACCGTAATTGAAGAGACGACCTGGGCGATCAGGCGATTCAAATTGGTGAAGCTCGGTTGGGAAATCCCGAGGTACTTCTTGCAGATCCCGAAGATGGCTTCGTTGTCAACCTGGGAAAGAAGCAGACCTTTAGGGGGACTGATCTGATACGATTGCTCATTATAAAAGTAATTTACTTACCATAAACGAACAATCGGCATGTTCCAAGGTTGTATGAGTTGTCAAAACGGAATTGTACGGTTCAACAACAGAATTGGCCAGTTGAGGTGCCGGATACACGCAGAACTCAAGTTTTGACTTTTTGCCGTAGTCAGTGGAGAGATGCTCTAAGAGCAATGCCCCGAGACCAGAGCCAGTTCCGCCACCAAAAGAATGGAAAACAAAGAATCCCTGAAGGCCCGTACAATTATCGGCGAGACGGCGAACTTTATCAAGAATAATATCGATCTTCTCCTTTCCAACTGTATAGTGACCTCGTGCGTCTTTTTGAAATCGATTGAGAAATTAATTCATGCCACCTCTTAAAAGGAAAAAGGGGTGTGCTCACAATTACTCGCCGCGTCCTCCTTTCCTGTGATCATCGTCTCTGGGTGGAAAAGTTCACGATACTTTCCGGTGCGCACTTCGTCAATCACATTTGGCTCGAGGTCGATGTAAAGAGACCGTGGACGTATTTCCCTGACGCGGTTTCGGAAAAGAAGGTGCTGAATCCGTCAGCACCATTTCCTCGTACGGCCGCACCCTCCTGAAGACGACCGTCCGGCTGAGGGCCCGAAAAAAATAAAATAAAAAGAGCACATTAGGCGTTAGACAAGTCGGCGGAAACGCATATAGTTGCTCAAACTCACGCCCAGCCCGTGCTCAGCCGTGTACAGCTCCCCTGGGATTCAAAATCAAAATCAGTTGTATGGTTTTTAGACATAACAACAAAAAACAACTGACAGCACGCATTCCCGATTTGCACTCCAGCCTGACCGACGTGCACAGAGATGACTTCACGCATTTGCCTTTTTGGAAAGTGATTCGCTTGATCAGATAGCAGCAGGGAATCAACTTGTGGTTTTTATGATAACACAGGGTACTCACCTCACGAAGATAGAAAAAGAGAAAGAGGGATGGAAAGGAAAAGAGTAGGTAAAGAAAAAAAAGTAGTGGATGGTGGGACGATGATGGTGATGAAGGAAAGCAAAAATGTGAAAGGTTTTTTTCGCTTTGCGCCTCGATCTTCTCACGATAATGACAGCACGAATGGACGGCGACTCGCCTTTTTTTTTTTAAAGTTTCAACGAAAGAGCGAGACGAAAGAAGAGACTATGAACATGCGGCATGACACGGTGCGCGGCTTCCTGTCATCATCTTACGTCGAGCGTACTTTCTTTTCCAGATAATTAAACGCGCTGTGACGGACGTAAATTATCGAGCCCTTGATACCTTGTTCAGTGACACTGAGTCTCTACCCTGTCCCTGTGATGAATGGATTTTTGTTAAAAAGAAAAACGCGACGAGACGGGTTGACCCGTTCTACCACAGTTGGGCGGGATTGGGTGTGTCAACAACGTGACATGGTCACGTGACGTTGCATCTGTGCTAGTGCTAACTTTTTAGCGACGATCGTCGCGAAAGGCACGTTTCATGAAGCGAGCGCGGTTATACCGCACCGTACAAAACGGAAAACAACACGCATTCTTCCGACACAATACAAAATGCAGGAAACTAGATCGTACGTCCCACACACTCATCACTTACCACCCACAAACCTCAATTGCCAAGTACTAGTGTCAGGTTACGTGGAAGCAGCGTGGCCATAATTTATTGGGGTGGTTTCAGGTATCAGGTCATACGTAGCTATTTAATTCATCTAATGCCGCGTTCGTGATCGTAAGTAATCGGAACACTTAGAGAGAGGGGGGAGAGGGGATACGCGGAGCTGGTGCGGTGTTTCATCGTCGTCTAAGATAGTGTGGGCGCAGCCATCTCATTAGCATAGAAGGCCAGAGGATCCAAAGAAGAAGGGCTACTATGGCTTCTTCTTAGACCCCCCGGGAGCGCTCCAAATAAGCATAGTCTACCCGAGTTTTACTGTGGCAAACCCATCATGCCAAGCCACACTGATTGTCGAGAGGCGAGACGAGACTAAACCCCTTACACACTTTGATTTTGATTTGTCTGAGTTTTTTTTTTTTTTCTGGTTAGAGCAAGTGTTGGTTGTTTTGTTTATTTTTTTAAGACCATAAATGACTCAAGGAGGGCAGAAGCCACACAACACATTGTCCGCGCTGTCATTGAGAAGAAGAATGAGATGAGTTTGTAGCGGGACCCGGGACAGCGGACGACTTCCGTCGCGTTGTCTGGGTATTGGCCACAACAGTAGAACGAGAACCCCCTTAGGGAGGATCGTATTATATTTATTTCAATTACAGAAATTGATTTTTGGAAATATGGGGGAGTGTGGGCGAGAGTGCGGCGGTAACACCCGTTACAAGAACATAGTTCAGTCGTCGTCGTTGTCTGTGTTCCGTCTTTGGGCAACGGAACAACGGGCAACGGCAATGGCAATGGCAACACTACCCAAAAATCATTCAAACTGGGCGGGACTTGTAAAACGCTTCATCGCACTGTATGAGACGGCCAACTTGAAATGGTATAACTAAGTCCCTGTCGATTAGTGGTTAAATCATCACGTTGTGGTCTGCTACTGCAATTCCGTGAAGCCAGCGGCTCGAATCCGCTCAGGGACAATGATTAATTGGTTTTTTTTCCCTTTTTTTTTTCCTTTTTTGACTTATTCATTTTTGTTAATTTAATTCTTCGTCCACACTTGTTCCCTCCCTACATATTGCCAATCATTTTGGCAGTGTTACAAACTGGCATCGACGAGTGTCTGCGTATCGAATATGATCTTTTAAATCATCTCTGTTTGTATGTAAAGCAATTACAAATAGATCTACATGAGCAAAGAAAAAAAAAAGTAAAATTCATTCGGCGATGAGATGAGTTTTACTTGTAAAGATGCTAGGGGGAGAGATGAATAACAAACTCAGTCAATGAGGAATCAATGAGATGGAGAGGAAAAAAAAAAGTAGGGTTCTAACTAGGCGAACACGATGCCAGTCGAGCGCTTTGGGTTCTCGGAGGGGAAAAATAAGATATTGAGATGCATGCAAACAAGGCGTGGCATTAATGGGGGGGGATTAAAAATCAAGGGTATTATGAAAAAAAAAAAATCCAGAGAGAAAATTTGAAAAAAGGCCCCATTTTGGCAGTCGTGCATTCAGAAAAAAAATGTTGCGTGATATGTCTAGAAGGAAAAAAAAAAAGAAAAAATTGTTGAAAATCATCAGTTTTCGTTCATCCGGGCGCCAGGTGCCCAGAAGGCCGCCAGCTCTGCGAGCGGATTTGGGGACGGTGGGGTGCCTGTGCTGATGGAGGCCTTCAAATTATTCCTTAAATCGAGAGGAAGAGATGGAAGAGGAGGTGCAGGTGCGAGAAAGGATGAAGTCGCCTCTCCGGGAGTGGTGACGTTCTCCACGGTGTGTGCGCGGCTCACGAGTGGACGACGGGGGACGGCGAAAGCATCTGTCATTATGGGAAGAGGAAGAGGAGAATTTGAATTGGGCAGAGGTGGGAGAGGCATGTTCGGTGGTGGAACGGAAGGTGGTTTACGGAGGGCAACACGACGGGATCTAAAAAAAAAAAAAGGGAACCCCACCACACCAAAAAAAAAAAAAGTCAGCAAAGGGGGAAAACTGATAATGAGGGGGGGAAAATCTGTCGCAGCGGCGCAAACCGGAAGATACGGATAGCCACGAAGCGATCGGGGGGAAGGTGACAAATAAAAAATAAAAATAAAGACTTACCGCAGTGCACCACCCATACTCCCACTGCGAGAACGTCCAACAGAACCGAGTAACCTAGCGTTCGACTGGACAACCGGGACGCCGTTCCCCTCATCGCCCCCGACACCGTTGCCAAATCCTCGTGATAGGCCGATCGGGCCGACGTCGATGCTGCCGCTGCGGGCGCGGCCAGCAATGGGACCCATAAAGGTACTGCGCTGCAACGCCATACCGGCATTTCGTTGCGGACTTTTGACGGCGCTAAGGCCATTACTTGCCGCTATGCTCAGACTGCTCCTTCGTCGTCGCAGACGAGGGGCAACCGCACTTGCTGACACACCGCTACTGCCATTGCCACTGCCACCCCCGAATGCGGAGGAAGCAGTGCTTGCGGTACTGGAAGCACGACTGCGGGGGGACATGAAATAGTCCATCATCATTACCTCTTCGGAGGAAGAGAATGGTATCGGGATTGGGATCGATGATGCCGTGTTCGGCTTAGTTGGGGTCGTGTCAGGATCGCAGTCCACGTTTATGGGGCTGTCGGGTTGAGAAGGAAGGGCACAATCTGGACCAGAAGATGGATGATGGTGGTGGTGGTGGGGGTGGTGGTGGCTGTCGATGTTTGACAAATGGGTTGCAAGAAGGCCAGAAGAGAATATGGAAGAATAGCCAGTCATTGCTGTTGTTGCTGTCATGAGGAACGAGAGAAAATGAGAAAAGAGAAAGAGAAAGAGAAAGAGAAAGAGAATAAAGAAAAGGGAGGAAGTGGAGGGGTTGAGGAAGTTGGTTGGAAATTATCATGTCATTTTTATTATTGTCTCGTCTCTCTGACCTGCCCACGCTTCATGCATGCCCCATCCCCATCCTGAAGGAGTGAGATTTGCTTATATAATATTGGTCCTGGGTGTCCTGGTGTTGACTTGACAACATAACGTCATCTGACTGACTCGGGTCATTACCGGCTCTCGATTCCTCAAGCGCCTGCGCCTTGTTTGAGCCATCCATCATGGATCATGCGTGGATCGTGGATCATCTCTGTGTGGCTAGGGAGGTGACGGTTAAGTGCTCTTCCGTGTCTTTATTTCTCTTCACCTGTGTATTGTATTTTCCTTTCTCCGATACCAGCGCAATTTTTCGTGTGTTTCCCCCCCCCACCCACATAACCGCTGGCTTACCTGAGCCCTTGGCTCGATCATCACCGCTCTGTTCCCGCAGCAGCACACAAAGTCATAAGCTCCATAAGAAAGACTCGGCGTCCGAAGGCTCCCCTTGAAAAGATGTAAAGGCGCCTCGCCTCCAACAAGCGCTGAGGGTCGAGTTCATTCATGATCACCCGTTACGTGAGAACCCCTTTAATTCGTGTGCGCGCCTGTTTTTTCAACTTGAACAACAACTTGGATCCCCCCTTGCCCCCGCAATATATTGTACTTTTCCAAGGTCTTCAGCAGTAGGTCGACTTCACGGCTGGCATCGTTTATCTCATGCACTACACTGGAATGGGTCCAAATGCGAAATTATTTGGCGGGTATGTATCTACTGACTACCCGTCGAGAGGGAGAATGCTGTGGTGTTCAACGGAAGCTAAACGATAGATTTGTCGTTGCCAACGCCGCGCCGCATCCATTGCTTTTGCTGCTCCCGGCTGGCTCGTCATAAAAACCGTTGCCACAAATCTTATGGTATGTATGGACCACGTTCGCAAAAACAATTGAACCGGCCGGCGAGAGACTTGTTCCTCTTTTTTTTTTTTTGTCATCTATTATATTCCCTTTGATCGGTTGCCTAATCACCACGAATTTTTTTTTAAACTAAATATGATAATAATATACTACTACCACCTGTAAAGCCGTCCGAAAGCCGCGTCAATCTTTATCATCTCTCACACTCACTCATACATGCGCGCCGGCGCATCAATTTCCAACTTGGATCACTGCTGTATTCCCCACTAGTGCAAAAGTCCCGGGGGGGCACACGCTGTAGATCGCGGGACAGAGGCTCCCCGATCGGTTTAAGAAGGGAACGGTTAGGTCGTGCGTGTATGTGTGTGAAATGAATGAGAAAGAATGATGTGAAAGAAAGAAGGGAACTCTGTGCTATTGTGGAGAGGGTACCATTGGGTGGTAACCGGAGCCAACAACTCTCCTTAAACTGGATATTAGTATTGGTATTAGGTTCGGGGCTGGGCAAATAGCGTAGGAGGAAAGAAGGGGTAGGAAGAGAGTGTTTGAGGGTTTTCGGCAATTCACTCCGGCGCTCGATGCGTTTAGTTCGTCATTCGTCCGACAAGGCTCACACACCACTCGGCTTTCCGATCTCGGAACGGAAAACGTACACCTAACCGCCACACATTTCTCTCTATTTGATTCTTTTTTGAGTCCGCGGACCAGGGAACAAGAACCCCATCGAAAAGCCGTAATTATACATTTCGAGGCAGATGAAGCTCACACACACACATTTATTCTCATACATATACATACGTGGTTCTATGACTTATCACACACCCACACAATCACCCATCACTCATCGCCCATACACTCACACCCTTCCCTTCCATCAATATCACCACAAAAGAAACCGTAAAAGTTCTCACTCTCGCTTGCTTTCGGATCCTCCCCCAAATGACGTTTTATTACCTTACCGGTTTCACCCTACATACAAGAAAAAAATAAATAAAAACACGACACGGCTTTTTTGAGTCATCTCTAAATGACACGCGACGCACCAACCAAACTCCAGGGGGGGAAGGGGGGGGGGGGCTAATCGAAGCTGACTTGTTGTCGCTTACTGCTGCTACTCCCGTCATTCAACACTCCCATCAAAGGTGCACGCCATCTTTATCATGATCGCGTCGCGTGAAGTGGCCAAGGGATCTCGCCTACGGGTGGTATAGGTAAGTGCACCTTTCCCACTTCGACACACGGGCTCGCCTCCCATTCTATCACTTTCATTCTCTCTCTATACACACCCTCTTCTTCCCCTACCAAGGGGTTTCACACATGGTGGTTCTCCACTCTTCTCTCCAGTTCACAAACAGTAGTTACTATGTCCTGAAGCGCGAATAAAATCGATTTCAAAAAAAAAAAGGGATCGAGCCTAACCTAAATAATAATAATAATAATATTTATTAATATTAGAGTATAAGATTCAAGCGGGGCGGCAAAAAAACCGTGGCCCGTGTTCTCGAGTCACGCTCATTCGAGATGAGTTGGTATGGGACGACGGACGCTCGGGAAGTATGGCTTTGTGCCAC
The DNA here is from genome assembly GCA_022496185.1 of Multifurca ochricompacta. Taxonomy (NCBI): domain Eukaryota; kingdom Fungi; phylum Basidiomycota; class Agaricomycetes; order Russulales; family Russulaceae; genus Multifurca; species Multifurca ochricompacta. Next base: position 114,011 of record WTXG01000056.1, on the reverse strand, counting down.
AGCGGCCCTAGGCACGGAGGGGCTCACTTAAATAAAATGCCAAAACATGGGGGGTCAAATCCACCCCTCCCTCTCGTCATTTTTCACATGTACCTATATCTATGCTCGTCTGTCTACACCCGTATCTGATCAGCTAGCTAGCTACCTTCGCCAACCTCTTTTGGTGACAACCCCCTCTCCCCCCCCCCCCCTCTTCCCCATGACGTGCTCACGACGGACTCAGCGGGCAATTGTGGTTGCTCATCAATATCCCACCAAAGTAAGGGCCCGCATGATCCGATACGGACGTGCTAAAGAACGAATTCCCATCCTGACAGTTCGTGTTCTCTTGTCCGGGACAAGCGACGGCGTTCGCCTCGCCGCTGCTCGGTATGTGAACTTCCCCACTCGAATGTTGATAGTCCAACAGACGCGGGGGTACGTTGGGCACCGGATCGTGACCGTGCGTCACGTACGTGAATTCCCCAGAGCCAAACGTGGAATCGATCAGGTTGGCATAAGCCTGATTCCCACCTCGAGGGAGACCAAAGACGACCGTCTTGATGGCGGTCGATGGGTCCAGGTTTTGACGGAGCATGAGAGCGTCCATTGTCGCTATCGCCGCGCCGAGACTGTGACCCGTGACGAGGACGGACTTCAGGCCCGTGCTCTGAAGCCCTGATTTCACAGCTGAGAGCACCGCGTCGGCGGAGCGACCATGAGCCTCCGCGAAGCCATCGTGTACCTTGGGGCCACCTGTGTGCATGAATCATTTTTTATTTTTAGTTACGTTTGAGAATTATGAGATGATAGCAATGAAAGCGTACTGCCAGCTTGAGGGAAGAGAGTAGAGTTCATCTCTTTGAGCAGAAATTTAACGTCATTCGCGATGGAGAGACTAAGATGAGGTGAGGGGATAAGGATCAGATCTTTCTCGTAAGAGTTTGGGGGACGATGCTCAAGTGCGTGAACTTACAGGTTTTGGGGGTCTGTGCCCTGGTGCGCGACGACGATACTTTGAGATTGACTATCGTGACCGACAAAGACTGAATAAAAGAAAGGGGGGGGAAGTGGATTGTTACGATATAGACCACATTCATTCGTAAAAAAAAAAACAACTCACAACGCGGAACATCCCCACCATCTTAAAAACGATTCAAAGACATCAACAGCTGCAATATGAGAAAGGAAAAAAAAAAACGCACCGCCTCCAACCGCAATGGGAGTGAACCCGTCCGACTTCAACTTAGACGACGACTGTACGTCTGCGCTCTGACAATAAGCGATCTGCGCGAATTGTGCCGGTCGCAGGATTTTGGATCGATCGTTGGCCGACACAGGTGTGGTCGCTTCCGAGTTGGACGAAGAGCGGTCCAGGAGAATAGAGGTAGAGGCATCGCTAAGAGGAGCGGCGAATGTTGATGCGATGAGCCAGGAAAGGGAAAGGGGAAGAAGGAGCGGCGAGGTGAAGACAGTCGTGACGAGCATTTTCTGCTTTTTATTTTTATTTTTTCTGATTGATCCAACAAAGGAGGGAGGGTATCTCGTGTCCGGCACGAAAGAAAGCAAACAAACAGGCTCAGCCCACTATAGGGGAACCAAAAAAAAAAAAAACGAAGCGGTAGGATTGGGGGAAGGAACGTCGAACGAAAATGAGAGGAAATCCATGGCGGCTGCGCGTGTCAATTTTATAGGCTCTCTCTGGTCGAGAGAAGATCAAAATATAAGTCCGGTCGCGTTAGATTCCCATCCAGGGCTGTTAGATATTGATTGGGATTCGAGTCTGAGTCAATTCAATACAGATGATTCGCGACCTCGCGACGAGCACAGCATGTGAATGTGCAATGTGCAATATCTCGACCCGGTACAGGCCCCCGGCAAAATCCGACCCGAGGACCACCCTCATGATTGATGACAACGATGACAACGACGAAGCTTCACTTCATTTTTATTTCCATATGACTTTGCTCTCCATTCAAAAATAACGAATGAGTGACGAGAAGGGGGGGGTGTTCCCGGGATGGGACCTGACTTTGTGTGTTTTTTTTTTTGATGATGATGGTGATGGTGACGATAATAGTGATGATCATCATATGATGAGGGGGAGGTGGGGGCCACCCATACAATTAATTAATTTCGCTGCTACCCCATCAGCCTAAATAAAATTAAAAAAAGTGAAGTGACGACTAGCGCGAGCGATCGCGACAAACGCTGAACCCTTGAACCGATTTTCCTTAAAATTATTAAAATAAAACGCAAAGACGGCGAGTCGGATGATCGCGTGCTTTGAAAGTATTGGATCAAGTGGTTATCGAATCGAAAGAACAGATTCAAAGTCCAATACAAGCACATTCCACAAAATTAGTTGTAAGACGCTTTCAAGCTTTCTGTGTGAACCCAACCCAGGACTGCTGTGCGGGTAGCCTCCTTTCGCCTACATTGATTGAGTTCATGACTCGCTATCATACACAGCCATTTGACCGATTATCGGCCGGCTAGCTCAGCTGGTTAGAGCGTCGTGCTAATAACGCGAAGGTCCTGGGTTCGATCCCCATGTTGGCCATAATTTTTATTTTATTTTTTATTATTTCTCCCCCCCCTCCCCCACACGTCCTCACTACCCCACAATCAATATCTCACGAGCCAATCAATGCGCATTTTGTTTTCATAAAAGTACAGTTGTGCATGCAAAGCGGGAAAAGAAAAAAAGACTCCAAAACTAAATTAAACCGATTCACCTCTCCCCTCCCTCGAGATGTTCAAACTCCATCCTATGCGCTCGGCGAGACCACGCTAAAAGAGGCACGTGCACGCCGTTGTTCATCCTCCCGTTCCTGCGGTCTAAAACTCCAAATCTCCACCGTCGTCTTGCCTGCCCGACGACACATGACGGCGCACATCTCCCGTCTAAAGACAACCTTCCAAACAGTTTCGCTCGGCGCGGTGATGTCGCGCACATAAGCGCCTGTACCAACGTCGAAAAGGCGGACGCGACCGTCATTCCCGCTGGTAACGAGGAACTGTTCGTCGAATTGGAGGGAGGTCACGGAAGAATCGTGAGCCGCGATTCGTGTGTGGACCCGTAAGTCCGGTAACGCGAACGCCAACACCCGTCCGTCCGCCCCGCCCGTGACGAGCGCGTGGGGAGTCAGCTGGAGGGAGCACACGAGTGCGGTATGGCCCTGTAGCATCGCGGTACAGTGTCTAATTTTTTTTTTTTTTTTTGGTCGGTGTGAACGTCAGCGGTAGAGGCAGAATAAGTGCGTACCCAGTTTGCGCGTCCCACACGCGCACGGTCGTATCCAACCCACCAGAAGCGACGATCTTACCGTCAAACGCGACGGTATATATCTGATTAAAGTGACCGCGGAAAACCTGCAAGCATTCGCCCGTATCGATATCCCAGAGCTGTGCAGCCAACAACCGACGCACAATGGAGTCATGATTATGATCAGATTTTTTTAAGCCGAAAGAAAAGGCGCACTCGGCAGGTGCAATCATAACTCCCACTAACGACTCGATTTCCACAAACGTCAAGCGAGCGCACGCTACCCGCATGTCCGGCGAGCACGCGCAACATCCGTCCACGTTGCACATCCCACACGCGCAGCGTACTATCACGCGAGCCGCTCACAGCGACAGGTCGATTGTGCAATACCTTGAGACATCGTATGGTCGAGGTGTGTCCGCGAAGGACGTACAACGTGAGCCTATGTATGGATGGATGTAGTAGCCAAGGAGCATTCCATACCACCATCGTATGCAAACCGGAAAAAAGGCGTAAAAAGAAAAGAAAAGAAAGAGGGGGGAAAAGACGTACCCAGTACGAACATCCCACACACGCACGTCCTTATCACACCCACCACTGACCACCAGCGCACCAGGCTGTCCCCACCCACGCGTCGCACCGGCCACGTCGCTGCGCGCACTCCCTGCCCCCGCCTCTCTCGAACCCTTTCCCTGATGACTGTGTGAAGCAGCAGGAAGGATGGTAGGGTATTGTGCGTCGAGGGCGAGCGCGGCACGCATCGACGGCGGTAGAAGATGGTCGAGTCCCTTCGGATAGAGTACCTGTGAGCCCGCCGGGGCGCGATTATGCAAAAGTAGAGCGGGCCCATCTAGAACTTCGGGCACCCCGCTTATCGCTGTTGTCGTTGCTGTCAAGGTTGAGGTTGAGGTTGTCCCGGCGCCGGAGTTGTTAGGTGGAGGTGGAGAATGGGATGGATCAAGAGCCCCACCGCGCGAGACGAGGTCGACGGCCCAGACACCGAGTTCGTGCCCAACGAGGGTGCGCACGAGTGAGCCGGTGTGCGTTGAAAAGACGTGAATCCGATGATTCGCGAGCCCCGCGACGAGCCAATCGGCGTCAAGCGCGACGGAAGTGACGACGCCGCTGTCGGGATCAAGTACGGGGATACGATGCGTACGTAGGCACCGACCACCACGTTTCCAGTTGACCACTATGGATAGCAAAATTTATGGGGAACTACCATTGTGGGACAGAGAGAAAGTGGGGGGGAGGGACTTACGAGTTGACCAGGCGTATTTAAAGAGTCCCTGTGAGCTCTGCGCTGGCTGAAGGGCACGTGGCGGCTGTGGAAGGCGAGGAAGTGTAAGAATTTGTGGGATATGAGGACGCTTGACACCTGTCGCATCGCTTTCGTCCGCATCGGGTTCGCACGGACCATGGAGGGTAGGATCGAAATGGTATGCGCTGGCAAGTCCACGCCAAGCATTTTCATCCTGCACGAGGGCGTGCCATCTGCGTGAAACGCAGGCGATGCGGGAAAGCGTACGTGGGTGATCGACAAAGTTGAGAATATGGAGGGCGAGTTCTATGGGCAAGTCTGCGAGAAAGTCGCGCTTGAGGAGCGGGGCAATACGAGTAGACATGAAAAATAGCTCGCGGGATGTGCAGTGGGCGAGCAAGGTGGCAAGGTAACCTTGACGGGTGGTAGAGCTTAGAGATTGAAATTCGTTGAGAAAGGCTTGGAAGGGAGGTGCTTCGAATTGTGCCGCAGTCTGAAGGGAGGAAACGAAGGACGTAACACTTTGTGCCGGGGAGACGGGACGTGGAGAGGGAGCTGGGGTAGGTGGGCGCATCACTGGGACATAGACGGTTGGAGCTTCTGTTTGAGAAGGAAAATCGGGTGTCGTCTCCGGCTTGTATGATGATGTGGAGTCGCCAAGAGGTGTGAGGTCAAAGGAAGAGGAAGAGGAAGACATGTTGGGCAACTAGTATTGGCCCAAGTCAGGATGGATATATAAACGAAAACTGCCTTGAATATGATATATATATTGAATCCTCTGACGCCGGTGTGATCTAAGAAGGGTTGGGGGCGAGAGGAGGGAGATAAGTGCGTGTATGTAAATATTGATGCTGTGAGGGATATAGATAACAGGGAATGGGTGATCTTGTTGTAGCCTGGGTCGGAGTAAGAGAAGGGTTTAGATTTTGAATTTAAAAATACTGTACCGTGTTACAACCAAGAGAGGAGGGATGAGGAAGAGATGGTGATGGTGATGGTGGTGGTCAAAGTCATGGTCATGGTCAGTCAAGGTCCAGGTCAAGGTCAAGTGGAAACCCGAATAATCCAAACCCAAACCCAACCTAGGGTAGAGGTGTCTAAACCTTTATTTAAGGTCAAGGTCTATAGATTCCCTTCCCCTTCCGTCTCCTCCTCTCCTCTTTCTTTCCTCCTTCCAGTCCATTTAGACCAGAAAGAGGACAATAGAGAGAAAGAGCTTACCTCATGACGTCCTCCTCTATATCCACCAAAAGGCATTACACTCCATCGCCTTCTCGCAATTCTTCTCCATCGAGGACGCCAAAGGCACAACGAGTAAACATACCCGTAAGATCTCCTTTGTTATGCACCTTACCACCGACATGCAATCCACCCAATCGTCCAACCCCGCTATCTGACACCCGCGCCCTCGAATCACATTACGCCACCCACCACGCACACCTCTGTTCCTCACAGGACTGTGGTTGCGTATTCCCAGATGCTCATCTTCTCGAACTCGTAAGTTCCTTTCAATCTCTTTTCTCTTTCTCTCACCTGTCCCCGCCTTCTCTCATCCTTTACAGCACATCACAGAGTGTCACAACCCGATAGCTGCACTCCATAAAGAACGTGGTGAGAAAATAGTACGTTATCGTCTATAAATTCAATTCCCCGTCCGACTTCCTTCTATTGGGGAATGCTGAATGACCCACAAACAGTTCGCGTGTTACATTTCCACCTGCCAGCGCATCTTTGCGAATCCAAAGGCCAGACGGCTACACCTCATTTCCGTGCACGCATACCCAAAAGAATACTTTTTTGCCGTCACCAACAAGGGTATCGGAGGTCTACTCCGCCGATGGGGTGATGGCGCCAGCCTACTCCGTGGGCAGTGGCGTCCGCGCGATATGGACGCTGACGGTGGGGCTTCTTTGCCACCATTGTCATCTCACCCATCGGACTCGGACTCCAGCAACGACTCGGATGGCGATGACGATAAAGATCAAGAACACAATGACGAGGAAATGAAAGGCGAAGAAGCATTTCCTCGTCCTGCCCTTGTCACTCTCCCCGCCTCTTCCCGCACTACTTCTATCTCTGTCAAGGAAGCAGTGGTAGTAGAAAAGATGGATAATGAGGAGCAGGAGGGAGGAGAGGCTGAACAAGGAGACTCCGAAGTGGACGCGCTCACGCGTGAGGTCTCCGCTCTCGGTCTCGTCCCTACCTCGATCCGCTTCGGTCGCGGTGGTTCGGCGGCACAGCGCGGCCGAGCAGGTCTCGCGACGCGTAGTGGACGTCCAGTCGCGAGGGATTTGAACTCGCACACGGATCACCGTCGCACCTCCTCCACGGACAACAACAGCAATAACAAGAAGGAAAAAGAGAAATATTTGGGTGAAGGGTCAGACGCCATGGAGCAGGATTTAGCAGTTGAGCAGGATAAGACCGCGTTTCCACCACCTGCACGCGGGCGGCGTGGAAGAGGTAGGGGAGGAGTTGCTGGTGCTGTTGGTGCTGCTGTTGGTGGCGGTGGTGGTGGAGGGACAAGAGGAATTGGTCGAGCGAGGGGGTTCGTTCCCCCGCCGCCTAGAGCCGGATTTCTTTCACGCGGGGCGGCGGGGCGCGGTCTTCCTAGGGGTATGATCGCCAATATTAGGGCGCGGGGAAGAGGCGCGGTTATCTAGGAACACGTATTATTTACTTGTCCTCGGATTGGGTAGGGGGGGAAGTTTGGTCTCTTTTTTGGTTTTATTTGGGAAGAAGGGCAAAGTGGTGCTTTGGGAGGGGGAGGAGTGGAATGTTGCTGTCTTTGTAGTAGTTTGTAGTAGTCTGTAGAGTTTGTAACAGAAGTGGAGACATGCCTCTGTATCGGTTTTGTATGGTTAGGAGGTGAAGCTTGCAGGAGGCCGGCCTAGGAGGGGTGAAATCGAATAATACGCACTGTTAGCCGGCTCGGCCTTTGGCGGCTCAGGCTTTTCAAAACCCAAGCCTGGGCCATAGTGACGGCTTCCAGCCGGCTTAGGCCCAGCTTAGGCCCAAGCCATGGCTTTACAGCATCAAATCAAGTTTTAGCTGCATTTTTTGAAGGACTTGTAGTTTACATTATATCAACCCTGGCCACTGCTTTGGCCTTCTGCCATATTATGTCTCCTATTTAACTCCTGTAACATAAATTGTCTTAGTTTAGCTTGTATCAATAACAGTGTTTGTAACAGGTGCTTCTATCCTATGCTTGCTATGTAGATAAGATAAGATGTTGAGATTGTGGTGAAACTAAGAGTGAAAATCCAGCAAGAATAGACCTATATTGAACAATTGCTAAGAGCTTACATGTAATGCCTGGTGCAGGCATTCAGCACAACATGTGCAATCATATAGCATTTCTGCAAGGTCTTTGTACACTGTGTTACTAGCATACAGATTCAAATGACAAGTCAACACAAAGGAGCTAATCCCTAAGTGTCATTGAAGGAACAGGCTGTTGACACAAGATGTGTCTGGAGATGCTTCAGGCATCTAAGGATCGCTTAAGCTGTAGATAAGATTAGATTAGGTTCCGGAGTTTCAGACTTTTTACAATATCTTTATTACATTTCTTTCTCACCTTACTCAGCTGATTAGTGATGTACTTAGTAATGTGCAGTAAGCACATGATATCTCTTTGGCCAATGGCCTTTATCCCTCATTGTTTATTGTCTGGCACTTGTGGACTTATTCCCAGTGTGCACAGACCATTTCCCCTGGCCCCCATGGGTATATAAGGGTGTCTGTTTTGTCTCTTACACTTCAGAGTTCCTTCTACAGTGGGTCAAAAAACTGTCCCGATGTTTGCACCATTTCTAGTATTCACTCTATAGCACCTCAGCATTTAGGAATCTGGTTATGGTGTGGCTGTATGTCTGAAAGCCCTGCTTCCTGGCTACCATGCCCAATTTGGATCAAAGAAATTGGCCATGATATAAGCATTTTATGATCAAATCAAATCAATCAATCATTGGGACAGTTTTTTGACCCACATTTTTAATCCACTATCTGCCCAATTACTCCTTTTTTTCACCCCTTTTTGCCTTGGTAACTCCTTGAATCCTTTTAGTCATCCTTTCTATAACCTTTTGCCATCATTCTGGTGCATTTTTATGTCAAACAGGCATGAGGCACAGCATACTGACTGTGAATGTTAGCGGGTTAAGCTAGACAAAGAAAGTTACTTCAGAGGTTAGAAGAACTCTATATTAACTATACTACTGACCTAGACAAAGAAAGTTCTATATAAGAACGTTAGTCTAATAGTAAAGTAGATAGTAAAGAAGAACTTACACTTCAGAGGTTAGAAGAACTCTGAAGTGGAAGAGACGAAACAGACACCCTTATATACCCCAAGGGATGGTCTGTGCACACTGGGAATAAGTCCTCAGGTGCCGGATAAAGTCCAAACAATAAACATGAGGGAGAAAGGCCATTGGCCATTACAGAAATCACATGTTACATGGTGTATCAGTCAGCTACTGTGGAATGTGAGAAAGAAAGTAATAATGATAATGTAAAAAGTCCAATACTCCGGTATCTAATCTAATCTACAAAGTAGCTAATCTAATCACCTGATGCCTGAAGCATCACTGAACATCTTCTGTGTTCAACATCCCTCCATGCTGAAGGCATCTGGTCATGGATGGGAAATGAATTGGATGAGCACACTGCCATCACAATTGAACGAGCATATCGCCAGCCAGAGATCCAACTTCTCTAACTCTCAAGTGCGAGAAGAGCACAGTGTTCAGAGACATATTGTGGTGATTTGCTTATGCAAACTGAAACCATACACACCTCTTGCATCACTCTCGAAGTCGAGAACTTTGCTCATGGTGGGAAAGTAAAACTGGTATACAAAGTCTCCAGATTCCAGCTCTCTTATTCCAGCATAAGTCCAAGTCCATTTACCATGGTTTCAAATGATGCTCTTGGTAGAGACTTAGTGAAGCCATCTGCCAGCATCTCACCAGTGGGGGTTCACACTAACTCAATTATGTGCGATTCAATGTACCCCCTAATGGCATGGTACTTGATAGGTATATGCTTTGACCGCCTTCCTGTGACTGGGTTTAATGCCAAGTCTATGGCACCCTTATTGTCACAATGGAGTAGTATAGGTGTCACAGTTAGGTGCGACACTGTGTCGAACGTCGGTCAGGAGCTGGTCTCCAAGTCAAGATATATCAAGGTCAAGTCAAGACTCCAAGTCGATAATGGAGTCAAGTCGGTTCAAGTCCCCAACAAAGTTGATAGGGCATGCGTGAGAGTTGAAGTTGATGGCAGAGACACTCAGTCCCACAACAAGTTTAATAGGGTCAAAGGCTCTCCAAGTCGCATCTTGGAGAGTTCAAGTGGAGTTCTTTACAGAGAGGGAGAGTTCAGAGAAGTCTAGGGCACCTTGAATTGAACACAAGAGAACAGACTTAGGTCTGTCTCTCCTACTTTACTGTGCTTTAAATACAGGTAGATCTAGCTATGTCATAGTAAATGGAAAGTTCTAGTACTATGATGTATTATCTAGTGGTTGCGCAATAGAACCAGCTAGAACTAAGGAGAACATGGAGGGGTTGAGCCCTCAGTAAGCAAACAGTAAGTAGTGTTTCAGAACAACAAGTCCGTCTCAGTCATCAGTCAGCTATGTCACCTTTGTCAGTCCAAATTCTGTCACAATAGGGGAGGTTACCTCATACCCTAGTTCCTCCATGAAAGTCCTGTACCACGCTGCCTGATTTGAAGCCTCAGAGAGACTCATATACTTGGCTTCAGTGGTGGACTGTGCTACTGTTTTCTGCTTTCTGGAACACCAGGATATGGCACCATTTGCTAAGAAAAACACATAGCCTGAGGTTGAGTGGCAGTCCTCTTGATCTCCCCATGAGGAATCTGCAAAGCCATGAAGGCCACTCTCCCCATTCCCTCCAGAATACTGCAACTTGCAGTCTTTTGTACTATTTAGATACTTTAAGACATACTTTGCAAGTCGCATATGATCTTGAGAGGGATTGGAAGCATATTGGCTAAGGCACGCCACAGCAAAACTGATGTCAGGTCTGCTTCCAATCTGCACCCATAGCAGAGACCCCATCAACTGTTGGTACTTCTTTATTTCAGAAGTAGATGCCTGGCCATCAAACTTGACCAGATGTACATCAGTGCCAGAGGGAAGAGGAGTATATACTCGGTTGGAATCCCTCATCCCAAACTTCTCAATAATAGATAAAACGTAGGCTGCTTGGTCAATTTCCAGTGTCTTATTAGGACGGTCCCTGGTGATGTTAACTCCAAGGTAGGACTGGATTTCTCCGAAGTCAGTCATTTCATATTGATTAGATAGAGATGACTTCAGCCACGTTATCTTATCATTGGAAGATCCAAGTATAGTAATGTCATCTACATAAAGAATGACATAGAGTGAATCATCCCCCTCCTTTTGATGAAACACATATACTCCTGCATCAGAGTACAGTAGCCCACAAAACCGTTCCAATGTTTGGCCACCCTGAAGAGATTGACCTACCACACAATGAGAATAATTTCCTAAATTAGTAGAAATTAGTAGATGATAGTGTAGCATCTAAGCTTCAATTAGAGCCTATAATAATGTCAATTGGATCAGTGGTTCATGATATATAAAATGTTTTGTGAGGCATTATCATTGGAACAGTTTTGTGGCCAACATGTGAGATGACAAAACCGGTATCTGGTGGTCATGGGAATGCATTGACAGTCATGTGACAATGTTTTATAAGTTGAACACACACCAAATAATCATCAAGAACACTTGCTTCTTACCATGCATGCCCTCTCTGCTGCCAAAAGGACTCACATCATCTCCCTCCTCACTTCAGGCAAATCTGCCCATAAAGTGTCAACTATGACTGGCCATGGCACTATTATCATCTCAAGATGGGTCATAAATACTGCCCTTACCATCCCAATTCAAATGGAGGGAGACCAAGGAAGCTGACAGAGAGAAATGCTCAGCATGCTGTTTGCCTTATCTCCTCTGGCAGGGCAGACACAGATGTGGAAGTGACTAGAGCACTTCAGAAGTTGTTAATGGGTTCCTCTATCAACATAATATGCCCATCCATCCTCCCATCAAGTTTTCAAGCCATAACTGGCCCCTCCCATATCATACACCCCCATTCCATCATACAGTAACCCACAAAACCATTCCAATGTTTAACCATCCTGAAGAGATTGACCAACCACACCATAGGAATAATTTCCAAAATTAGTAGAAATTGGTAGATGATATTGTATCATCTAAGTGTCACTTAGAGCCTATACTGATGTCAATTGGGTCAGTGGTTCATGATATATAAAATGTTTTGTGTAGCAATGTCATTGAATTGGTTTTGTGGCCTATTGCACTTATGATGGAATGGGGTGTATGATATGGGAGGGGCCAGTTATGGCTTGAAAACTTGATGGGAGGATGGATGGGCATATTATGTTGATAGAGGAACCCATTAACAACTTCTGAAGTGCTCTAGTCACTTCCACATCTGTGTCTGCCCTGCCAGAGGAGATAAGGCAAACAGCATGCTGAGCATTTCTCTCTGTCAGCTTCCTTGGTCTCCCTCCATTTGAATTGGGATGGTAAGGGCAGTATTTATGACCCATCTTGAGATGATAATAGTGCCATGGCCAGTCATAGTTGACACTTTATGGGCAGATTTGCCTGAAGTGAGGAGGGAGATGATGTGAGTCCTTTTGGCAGCAGAGAGGGCATGCATGGTAAGAAGCAAGTGTTCTTGATGATTATTTGGTGTGTGTTCAACTTATAAAACATTGTCACATGACTGTCAATGCATTCCCATGACCACCAGATACCGGTTTTGTCATCTCACATGTTGGCCACAAAACTGTTCCAATGATAATGCCTCACAAAACATTTTATATATCATGAACCACTGATCCAATTGACATTATTATAGGCTCTAATTGAAGCTTAGATGCTACACTATCATCTACTAATTTCTACTAATTTAGGAAATTATTCTCATTGTGTGGTAGGTCAATCTCTTCAGGGTGGCCAAACATTGGAACGGTTTTGTGGGCTACTGTACGTCCGAGTAAAGCCCAGTTCATTAAGAACTGCATGGAATTGAAGATTCCATGCTTGGGAGGCTTGTTTGAGGCCATATAATGCTTTTTGTAGCCTACAAACTTTGGACTCTTGACCAGCAATGACGAAACCAACTGGTTGCTCCATATAAATTTCCTCATCCAGATCGCCATGTAGGAATGCTGATTTGACATCCATCTGGTGGATTTCCCAATCCTCTAGTGTAGCTAGCACTAGTAATAATCTAAGTGATTCAAATCTGGCGACTGGGGAAAATGTTTCGTCAAAGTCCACTCCTTCTACTTGGGTGAACCCTTTTGCCACAAGCCTAGCACAAAACTGTCCATCTGGTTTCAACTTAAAAACCCATTTTGACTTGACTGCCTTTCTTCCTTTTGGAAGATCCTCAAGGTGCCACACATCAAGCTTATCTAAAGCATCGATTTCATATCTACATGCTTCAAGCCATTCATTGGCATTATCAGACTGCATTGCCTCCTGAAAAGTCAGGGGGTCTCTATAAGAGACTCCTGCAGCATTTAGCAGTTCCATATGCCCAAGTCTGGAAGAACCCTGTACGAACTCAGCATTATCCTCATTATAAAATCGAGGATTCATGTGGCATGAACATTTAGGACGGGCAGTATCAAGATCTAAATCTTCCTGCACAGCCTTGTCACGTTGCTGAGAGCATGGACTTTCCCTGGTAAATACCGGCTGGGGAAGTCTGCCAACATTCTTTTTCTTAGATTGTCTTTTGGCATGGGTTCTCTCAGGGAGTTCTGATGGTTCCATGATTTGGGATGGAGGCGTCTGATAGATAGTTTGATTGTGTGTATCAAGTTCATTTTCAGGTGTGGTAGGCTCAGGATTTACTTGAGGAGGTTCCACTACCTCCTGTTCCTCAACCTCAGCTTCCTTATCTTCAGGGGCCTGAGGAACTGTGGCTATTGCTGATTGAGGCTGGACAGGCCTCTCAACTTCTAAGACAAAAGGCGTAACTTTTTCCTTTTGCTTTCCCTTGCTGTCCTTAGCAAGGTTGGATGGAAAGGACCCTTCATCGAACGTCACATCTCTTGACAATATGAAGGATCGAGTATGCATATCCCAGAGAAGATATCCTTTTGAGTGGGGTGCATACCCGACAAAGACTGTTTCCCTGGCTTTGTGATCCAGTTTACATCTTTTGTCCTCTGGGACAGTATAGTAGGCTAAGCAGCCAAAGATTTTAAAGTATGAGACATCTGGAATGTCCCCATCCAGAAGCTCTAGTGGTGTCCTCCACTTATTTGAGCGGATTGGCATTCTATTGTATATGTGACAGGCTGTTCGCACTGCACATTCCCAGAAACCAAGGGAAAGACCAGCATGATGCAACATACTGGTGGCCTTTTCCATGATGGTTCTGTTGAACCTTTCAGCCCTTCCATTCTGTTGTGGGGAATATGGCATTGTCAATTTATGCTCTATGCCAGCCTTCTCAAGTATGGACTTCAGCTCCCTATTTACATATTCACCACCTCGGTCAGTGTGTAAGGTCTTTATTTTCTTGTCTGTTTTATTTTCCAAGAATGCCTTAATGTTACTGAAGACCGATGTAAATTCACTTTTAGCTTTCATAGCAACAACTAGAGCTGTCCTGCTAAAGTTGTCTATGAAAGTGGCGAAGTATAGGTTCCCTTGAATTGAAGTACATTGCAAAGGACCAACTAGGTCACTATGAATGACTTCCAAGGGTGCTGAAGCTCTCTTTTGAGAGGGAGGGAATGGAAGACGGTGTGATTTTCCCATTTCACAGCCATAACATGGCTTGTCTTCCATCTGGCTATTATCAATGCTAAGACCTTTTACAGCCTTAGGAGCATATCTTTTGAGGGCCTCTTTAGACATATGACCCATGCGCAAATGCCAGGTGTCAAGGCTACTTGATGCAGATTTGTGGGAAGCAGTATTTAGATTCTGCATAGTTTTCCCAAAGACCCAATAGAGTCCCATAGCCTTGACACCTTCCACTATAACTGCATTATTGTACTTTATTCTGACCTCAGATGGAGTAAATTCCACTGAGCCACCTTTGTTGGTGATGCAGCTTGTTGACAGTATTCTTTCACTGCCAGGCATATAAAAGACATTGTTTAACTCTAACTCATAATTATTACAAGTTTTGAGAAGAACTTTGCCTGTTCCTTCAACTTGGACTATGGAGCCATCACCAATTGTCACCTGATGTCCCTTATGTGGGAAATACTCAGAGAAGTCGTCTAAGTATGGTGTAAAGTGAGTGGTGGCTCCGCTGTCCATCATCCAAGGATTGCTGCCATCATCAACCTCTTGTGAATGCTCAGTCATTGTATAAAGTGAAATGCGAGGTGTCTCATGCACCTCCTGTATTCTGCCACTACCATTAACTACGGTAGCTACTTGTGTGGAGTTACAGTAGCTGTTATGACCCTACTCTTTTTCCTGGCCCTGCACACCATGCCTTATTCTTTGCACCATCCTTGACTTTCCCCTTCTCTGGACCACTCCCTTATGCCCTTGGTATGCTGCCTTGGGACCTTCCTGATGCCTGTGGCCTGTGTGCCCAGGACCCTACCCTGATTCCTGTGACATTGTTCATAGGACTGACCTCCCATGCTGCCATTTACACCTAACCTGCTGGTAGTTAAGCTGCTACACTGTTGGATGTACACCACCCTTCCTTGCTGCCTTGGCTTATGCCTTGGCCACTGCTCCTGACCCTGTCCCTGTGCTTGACACCCATAGGAACCCCTGACATTGTCCCTGCCAATCTGACCAGTCCAGACAACTAGACGACTTTGGCTTGTACTTGACCCTCTGCCAGTCATGTGACTCCTGGCCATGTGACCCTTGGCCATGTGACCCTTGACCATGTGATCCCTGACCATGTGACTTTGGACCATGTGATCCCTGACCCTGATCACAGCATCTTCATCTGATCATTTACCCTTTCTGATCACATGGCCCATCTGGCTTATCATTCGCTTCTCTGATTCCTGTGGGAGTATTCCCACATCCACCCTGACTCCTGTGGGACCTGTTATCTCCCCATTTACCCCTGACCCTGGTGGGAATCCTCCCACACTGATATGACTCCTGTGGGGCTGTCCCACATGATTATGCTTCTGATAAGGCTTATCCTTATCATGGACTATCTTTGACATCTTATCTGCTATTGGATGATAAGGACTCTGACCCTGTTCCTGATTAGCTACAAACCAGATCCCCATACAGTATATAAGACCCTGTAGACAGTTTGTACAACCCTAGATTTGACCTCTTGTGCCTTCAGCCTAGAGATCTTAGACCCCAATACATCAGAAGCCTTTTCCCCCTCTTTTGCGTCCTTGAGATCCCTGCAGGGACCCCCATTGCCTCTGGCAATGGGTGTGTACCCTTCCCTTTGAACCCCTTTGCCGTCTCCTAGGGCTCCAGTGTGCTCAGTGCATTTCCGGCACAGCAACTGGGCCCTGTCTCCACTTAACAGCCTTAGGGGATTAGCTCCCTTTGGCTGGCTCATCCCGTCTCCCTCTGTGCTTGATTATAGCACCAAACTTTAACCGATCCCGAAGCTAAACAGTGCCCAGAGTCTAGCCTTATCGTGCTAGGCTCGTGGCTGAGGTAATGGACCCGCGCCGACCCGTGCACGCCGCACAGAACGCTCCGCTGAGCGTAACAGTAGCCCACAAAACTGTTCCAATGTTTGGCCACCCTGAAGAGATTGACCTACCACACAATGAGAATACTTTCCAAAATTAGTAGAAATTAGTAGATGATAGTGTAGCATCTACGCTTCAATTAGAGCCTATAATAATGTCAATTGGATCAGTGGTTCATGATATATAAAATGTTTTGTGTAGCAATGTCATTGAATTGGTTTTGTGGCCTATTGCACTTATGATGGAATGGGGGTGTATGATATGGGAGGGGCCAGTTATGGCTTGAAAACTTGATGGGAGGATGGATGGGCATATTATGTTGATAGAGGAACCCATTAACAACTTCTGAAGTGCTCTAGTCACTTCCACATCTGTGTCTGCCCTGCCAGAGGAGATAAGGCAAACTGTCACAGCAAGGTGTGGTGCTGTGTCAA
This sequence comes from Multifurca ochricompacta, assembly GCA_022496185.1. Taxonomy (NCBI): domain Eukaryota; kingdom Fungi; phylum Basidiomycota; class Agaricomycetes; order Russulales; family Russulaceae; genus Multifurca; species Multifurca ochricompacta. The sequence goes on along the minus strand of WTXG01000056.1, from coordinate 97,306 downwards.
GGTTCAAGGTTTGAGGTTGTTTGTCAAGGCTACAAGAGCCTCTGACCAGGTCAAGTTTAATCTAAGTCAAGTTGTGCCGATCGAGGGGGGCACACGTGCGAGGCAAAGTCGAGCAGCGACACTTAAGTCCTGCTACAAGTTTCAAGGGGTCAAAGTTCCTTCAAGGCATGGCTTAAAGGTTTCAAGTGGGAGATGTCTTCAGTCAAACGATGTGAGTTCTAGTACACCTGTATTGCTACAGAAGAACAGACTTAACGTCTTGTCCTTTCTACTAGGGTCTTTATATACATGTATGCTGGTAGGGAGACTATTCTGGTAGTTACTGGAGCTTTCACTAGACAGTCTAATGGTTGTACAGTAGAATGTCCCAGAATGATATAGATGGTGGAGGGGTTACGCCCTCTACTACTGATCAGTAAGCAGATGAGTAAGGTCCTCAGTAAGCAATCAGTCAGCAGTATGAATGATAAGTCATAAGTCCTTTATCAGCACATCATGTGGTAAGAGTAGCATGTGGAAAGAAAAGAAAAGAAAAAGAAAAAGAAAAAGAAAAGCAAGTCACATGTCCTTGACCCTTGTACCAGCCCAGGGAACTGTCACATTACCCCCTTTGTAGGTCCCTGTCTGACCCCAGACAGTTGGTCAGTCACCCCGAGGTTGATCAACATCGAGTGGTGGTAGATGGCGTGTGCGGTGGCGATGAGGGAGATGTCGGCTTCCTGGTCCACCAGCCTGTAGGACTGCACGCAATTCAGGGTGTGGCGCAAAGCGGGCTGCTTGAGTGGGAGGAATGGCACATGAGGGGGCGAAGGCATATGTGAGGTGGGGGAAGAGTCAATAGTAGAGGTCATTCCTTGACATGGCATGCCTGGCAGAGTGGATGTCCTGTTGGGCTTGGTCTGCGCATTGTCGCCAGTGAGCAAGGTTACATCAAGCTTCATCCAGATGGTAGGTTGTGTAGCGGAAGCGAGTGACCTCAGCCCAGGCTCCAGGGTCATGCAGGTTGTCCAGCACCACATTAACTAGTGGGGTATAGGTCTGGTTGTTGTCAAAGAGTCGCTGTTGATGGAGGGATAGGAGGGGGTTGGGTCTGTGTGCAAAGCGGTAGTAGGTGGTGGCATAAAGTGGGGCATCGGTTATGGGATGATGCACCCCCATGGTGAAGTAGATGCGGGGATTAGCACAGTGGTAATCAAAGGCAACCCACCTAGCAACAGCAAAGCGGCCTGTATTGTCTGCTATTTGGTGTGGGATGAAAGAGGGGGAGTGCACATGGTTGTGGCAGAAAGGGGGGCCTGGTGAGTCAAAGTCAGAACTTAATTCATGGACTTCTTGTTGTGTTTGCGTGATAAACTCCTTGCCAGGTAGTTGGGAGAAGTCAGGGGTCATGGGGCGGTAGACAAAAGTAGGATCATCAGCTGGAGGAGCAGAGGTTTGTAGCCTAGCACGAGCTTCCTCCAGTAGAAGTAGTACCCTGTTGCGTATGTCCTCCTCCAGTGACTGATTTGTAGCTGTAAGAGTTATGGCTTGGGTAAGGTTGGTGGTGGGATTGTCAGTCATTGTAAATGGGGATTGAGGATGTGGTGGAGAGGGGATGGGTGTTGTGGTTGGTGTAGGTGGAAGAGTGGGGGCATCCTGTGGTCGTCTCAGTGCTGCTTTGGTGGCAGCATCCAGGGCAACAGATCGGGTGGCCTCAAAGACAGCAGGATCATTGATAGGGGATGGGGCTCGTCCAGTGAGGGGGTGGTGAAAGCAAGATGTGGACATTCTTGGGGTGAATCTGTAGAATTTTCGTTCTTGTGTAAGGTGAGCTGGGCGTTTTATACGAGCCATTTGTCAGAGGAGAGAGAAGAAAAAAAGATGGGGATGAAAAAGAAAAAAAGGTTGGGGTAGATTTACCCTCCCTTTAAGGGCAGTGGTGACCCTGACGCCTAGGTAAGGAGTTATAGTATTGTTTGATAAGCTCAGGGGCATGGCAGTTGTCATTGTTTACCCAGGAGTTGTCACTTGTGGGATATCCTTTCCAGCTGACAAGGAATTGCAGGTTCTGAGAGTGCCCATGGAGTTGATGATCTAAGATGGCCTCTACTTCATATTCTTCTTCATTGTTGACAATGTCAGGTGGAGGTTTTAAGAAGTTTGGGCCATGTGCATCTGTTTCTTTGTAAGGGGACAGAAGATTGATGTGGAAAGCATTGTGGATCTTCATGTGGGGTGGCAGAGATAATCTATAGGCCACTGGAGAGATTTGGTCTAAGATCCAGAATGGGCCATATCGGTGCGGGGCGAGTTTTGCTGAGGGGAAATGCGTCTTGATGTTTCGACCCTTGAGCCAAACCTGTGAACCAATGGGGAACTCCAGGTAAGCCAGGCGTGTAGCATGTGAACAGAAGGCCGCTTTGGCTCACATGTGGGCGTGTCGTAGACTGTTTAGGCAGTTGTCTAGGCGAGGGGCATCTGTGTCGGATAATTCTGCTTTCCAATCCAGTGAAACGCCATGAAGTAGTGCATGTGGAGACAACTTAGTTCAATCGTGTGTCCAGGAATTATGGACATATTCGGCAAGTGGGAGGAAGTCGGCCCATTGATGTTGATCATTGCCAACCCAGAGGCAGAGGTATTGTTCTAACCATAAATTCATCCGCTCGCTTGCCCCGTCTGTGTGAGGGTGAAATGCTGTTGATAGGTTCTGTTGGATCTGGAGGGTAGTTGCTAGTGCTCGAGAGAATTGAGAAGTGAAGCGTGGATCGTGATCTGAAATGATATGGCGCGGGACGCTGAATAACGGGAATACATGTTGATAGTAGAGTGTCACAATTCCTTCACCTGTGATGTCTTTCGAGCATGGAATGAATTTAGCCGCTTTTGAACATCCTTGATCCACAATGGTTAGTACCACATTGTAGTGACCCGAGACAGGGAGATCCATGATGAGGTCCATGGCGATATATTGGAATGGACCTGCAGACACCGGTATGTCTAGCAGGAAAAGCAGAACTTTCTTTGTTAGTTTAGGCTTATTCTCTTGACATGGTGCACAACTGCAAATATAATCGCGTACGAAGTCCGCAAGTCCCGGGCCTTCGTAGTCCTGCTGAATTTTTCTAATGGTTTTATCGATGCTGGGGTGTCCCGCTAGGACATGATCATGGTGCTGGTATAGAATCTTTTGTCGTTCGGGCAGAGTTTGGGGAAATGGGAGTTTATTGGTATGGGTCACTTTGACAAATAGCACTGGTGGTAACACAGTGATCGCTTCATTGTCATTATCGCCATGTTTGGTGTCAGGTCTACGCGATAGCATGTCGGCTACCGTGTGTAGTTTGCCAGGGACGTGTTCAAGGGAGAAGTCGAAATCTGCTAGTTCTTGAAGCCACCGTGCTTGGCATCGATTTAGCTTTTGCGGTTCTTTGAAATATTGGAGATTATTATGATCAGTGTGTACTTGTACCTTGTCTTGGGCCCCCAGAAGATATTGGCGCCATGTTCGGAAGGCGACCATGATTGCAAATAATTCTTGATCGTAGATATCCCAATTTCTCTGAGTGGCATCTAGTGTTTTGAGAGATACGCGATGGGATGCAGTTGTCCGTCATGGTCCTGTTGACTAAGCGTTGCTCCGACTGTGAATCCTGAGGCATCTGTGTCTACGATGAAGGGTTTGGTGAAATCCGGTTGAGCGAGAACCGGTTGTGAAGTCACTCTCTGTTTTAGGGTATCGAAGGCATTTTGTTCGTTTGTCGTCCATTTCCATGGATTCTTTGCACTTGTGAGAGCATTCAGGGGTGCTGCAATCTTACTGAACCCCTGTATAAACTGTCTATAGAATTGGCAGAATCCCAGGAATGATCTAACTTCTTTAACCATGGTCGGGGTTTTCCAGGATGTGATGCCTTTGACTTTTACTGGGTCCATGTGAACTTGATTGCCTTCTAGGATTAAGCTGAGATATTTGATCCGTGTTTGCTCAAACATACACTTTTCTGGCTTAAGATACAGATCAAGTTTATTGAGTTTGTCTAGGATTCGGTGTACTTTAGATCAGTGGTTTATGGGGTCGGAGTTCGTATGTATTAGGATGTCATCCATGTACACTGTAAACCAGGCCTTTCCCAAGGCATCGTGTTTGTCTAACTCTTCGCGGAATTCCGCGTTCATCATGGTTTGAAATGTGGCGGGGGAATTGGTTAGTCCGAAAAACATTACATTAGGCTCATAGAGGCCGTGATTCGTTTTGAACACCGCTTTCCAATGATCTTCTGGCACGATTCATATGTTGTTGTAGCCCCAACGGACATCCATTTTGGTAAATAGAGTGCTTCCTTGTACGTGATCGATGAGCTCAGGTATGAGGGGAAGTGGGTATGTATTTCGGATGGTCCAGCTATTGAGTTTTCGATAGTCCTGTACTGGGCGTAGTTTTCCGTCTTTCTTCTTTATGAAAAAGAAGGGGGACACATAGGGCGATTTTGACTCAGTAATGTACCCCTTCTGTAGGTGCTCATCTAAGAATTTATTGAGTGCTTCCTGTTCACCCGGTCCTAGTGGATAGATTTTGCAATCTAGCGTTGTGGGTGTGTCTGGTTTTAGTTCTATTTTGTGGTCCCAGGTTCATGCTGCCGGAAACTGTTGTGCTTCTTGGTCGCTAAAGACTTTCTGATGTTGATGATATTCTTTTGGAACGATCTGATCCCAAGTCCGTTCTGTCGTATCCTTGGCTTTGATTGCTAATTCTTGTGCTATGTTAATGCGCTTAAGTTGGCTATCTGGTAGATTGAATGTAAGTGATTGGTTGAGGGTCCCTGTCATCCAGTTAATATCCGGGTTATTGGCAGCAAGCCAGGGGTACCCAAGGATCATTTCGTCGGTTCCAATGGACATGATGTAGAAACAATGTTTTTGTTGGTTATCATTGGTTGCAACATTTAGATCTATGCATTGCGTAATGGTATGTGTTTGATTTGGTGATCCGTCTGCGTTTTGGAGTTTCTTTGGGATCGTTAATCGTTTTGTGGGGAGGCGATGCTTGATTACCGTTTGGTAATTAATGAAATTCTCAGTTGCACCACTATCAATGAGTGCATGTATGTGGGCCTTTCTTGTCACGTCATGTAAGGGAACGGATATTTTCATTGATTTAAGGGATGATCTATATACATGATGTGAGATTATTGCTTGAATGTAGGCCATTTCATTCAAGTGATGTAAAAATCCTCGTCACCACTAAATTTCTCTTGGAGTTTCTGGCGTTGTTCATCGGTCATAGTCCTCAAGGCTGTGGCAAGCGCGTCGAGATCGACTGTAGGGGTGGTCGATGCGTTTGTCGAGTCGGATGTCTTCGTGGGTACCGCCGCAGTTGTTGTTGCTTCGGAGATGATAGTGGCGCGGGCTGGTGTGGTGGGTTTCTCACGTGGTTTCTTGTTTGGGCAGTCCCGGACCAGGTGCCCTCATCGACCGCATTCGAAGCATCGTCCTTCCTTCTTGTATTGTTCCTTTTCCTCTACTGTTATGGCTTTCTTTATGACTTTGGGGGTTGAGACATCATGATCATGTCGTTGATAAAATGTAAATTTGTTGCCATGTGGTGGCGTGTTGGTTGTGGGTCTCATGCCAAGGGCATCCTTACTGTACAACCAGTTAGCGTGATGTTTCCTAGCAGATGCTGCTGCTTCGTCAAAGGTTCTGGGCTGATCGAACAGGAGCATTGTCTGAACAAGACGCGTGGGGAGGCCTTGGTGGAAGTATTGCCGAGTGGCCGGATCATCGATGTGAAGTTCTGCCTGTGTGGCCAGTGTGCGAAATTCGGCAATATAGTCATCAATGTTTGAGTCGCGCATTTGTAATCGGTCTAGTGCACATAGTGCTTTCTGTCCTGCTGCTACGTTGGCCCATGCTTCTCGGAAAATTTGTTTGAATCCGGCCCAAATGTATGGGACCCGAATGTTCCCTTCTTTGATGTCAGTCAGCCACTTGATTTGGTCCACCACCCACCGATCCACTTTGGGTCCTCATATTAATCCCAGAGTATATGCGACTCTGGTTCTTTTGTTTTGGATTGTGGCCACATTTTCATTCAAGCTGAAAAATAATTCTAATTTCGCAAGCCAATCCATGGACGTATCGTGGTCCCCTTCGAAGAAGGATGGTGGGACACCTGTCATGGTTCCACCCCCTTGATTTACTGTTCCTGCCCCCAAGGTAGGAGGGCCTAAGGGTGGTTCATTGGGGTTTCTGCCTATGGTTCAGGTGGTCACAGTGGTTCTCCCTTCGGGACTTCGTTTGGGTCGACTGGGGTGCACTTTGACAACGTCTTCTTCCACAGCCCTTCGCGCCTGTCTAGTATTTGGTCTGGCCGCCATTGCTTGTGGAGTGGTAGTTCGGGTTTCAATGTCAATAGTGTCGTCTGCTGCTGCAAGTAGGGCGAATCAGTTGTGGAGATCAAAAGGTAGGTCTTCACTTTCTCGGGGTTCTGACTCTTCAGTTGATAGGTATCGTCATGGGGACGTTTCGTCGAAGGATGTTCGTTCGGACGGTGGAGTTCTGGGCTCACGTGTTGAAGACGTCATGATCAGGTGTCGGGCAAGGGACACGTCATCGTCGCCTTGCAGTTCTGGTGAGTTCTTCTGTTTAGTTCTTGTAAAGTCTGTTCTTATGTCACAGCAAGGTGTGGTGCTGTGTCAAGGTTCAAGGTTCGAGGTTGTTCGTCAAGGCTACAAGAGCCTCTGACCAGGTCAAGTTTAATCTAAGTCAAGTTGTGCCGATCGAGGGGGGCACATGCACGAGGCGAAGTCGAGCAGCGACACTTAAGTCCTGCTACAAGTTTCAAGGGGTCGAAGTTCCTTCAAGGCGCGGCTTAAAGGTTTCAAGTGGGAGATGTCTTCAGTCAAACGATGTGAGTTCTAGTGTTACGAACCCCGCTGCGTCGTCTTATTTTCTTTTTCTGTCACGTGACATATTGTTTGACTCCCTTTATCCCTCTGTTGACCGTGTTATGACTTCCTTTGTACCTATTTGTTCCTTATCTTTGATCCGAGGCTGTGCTTATCTCTGACTCGTATTTTACACAAGAACGCTTACGTATTTTCCCACCAGAATCGCGACTATACCGGATTCGTCTATGTATATTCTCATCTGGCCCACACTGACTCCGTTCCCCATTTAGTTACATTACGACTTTGTTGATACATCGAGTACGGTACTCCGATTCAGACTCCGACCTCTATTACGTATATAAGGCCTGTCTAGATAGCCTGTATACCTTAGACTCGACTTCTTAATCAACTTGGTGCATTACCTTCTGGGTGATCCCTAAGACCCGACTCTTGAATCGTCTCAGTGCTTCTGGCACTTCTCCGCTCACCAGTACTAAGGGATTAGCTCCTTGGTATTGACTTCTCACCCGAACTCCGTGTACTTGAAAGACAGTACACACCTGACCTTGTAGTTTCGCTACGCAACTTATCACACGTCGTGACGAACGCCCGCACCAGGCGTTACATCTAGTACACCTGTATTGCTACAGAAGAACAGACTTAACATCTTGTCCTTTCTACTAGGGTCTTTATATACATGTATGCTGGTAGGGAGTAGGGCATAGCATGAGTCCAGGTAACTCGTGAGTTTTTGAGTAGAGCCATGGGAAAACTCATGGGTATTGATACTTGCAGATCCGGGTGATCTGTGGGAAAATACTCATGCGGATCCGGGTATTGATTTTGGCACCCCGGGTACCCGCACGGGTACTCGCAGAATACTCGTGGGAATATTATTATATAAAATTATTTTTTTACTAGGCTCATCAACCTAGAACAGAAATGGCTGAAACATGGATTGAACCTAAGACCTCTGGGAACAAGCTCAGTCCGGTGCTCTAACCACTAAGCCACCCAGTCTCACTGGCAAAGACACACAATATATTATATATAGGGTTATGCAGAATTGATTTTATCACTTGTATCTATTTAATTGTGAACGTGTTTTGATCTTATCACTTGTATTATCTTAGATGTATATCTTTAGTATCTAATTAATTGTGAATGCATTTTTGATCTTATCACTTAGATGTACATCCCAAGTATCTAATTAATTGTGAACGCATTTTTGATCTTATCACTTGTATTAGATGTATATCCCAAGTATCTAATTAACTGTGAACACATTTTTGATCTTATCACTTAGATGTATATCCTAAGTATCTAATTAATTGTGAACGCGTTTTTGATCTTATCAATTAGGCGTGATCCCGGCATCTCTGTACTGACGTGTGCTGATGTGTGCATTCTTAAGCCTACCTTCCTAGATAGGAAGGCAATGCACGGTCCGATCGGCGCGCCCCACACTTCGCATTTTTTCATGTTTTTCGCGTTTTTTCGCATTTCTATAGATATTGTAACTGATTCTTGTTTTATTTTGGATCGGATGCATGATCTGACTTGAAACTTCGTGGGATTGTAGTAATATATATATTCTTTCTGTGTATGCAAGATGAAGATCTCTGGCTGCCTCAAACCTTACAAGTAAACCTACAAGTATACCCACGAGTACTCGGATCCGTGCGAGTATAGGACTCGTGGCTCTGGGTTGTGAAACAGGCATGAGGCGCAGCATACTGACTGTTTGTTAGTTGGTTAGAACTATAAAGACAAGTTAACTTCAGAGGTAGAAGAAACTCTCTATTACTATACTACACACCTATAAAGACAAGTTACTATATACAGAGTTAGTCTAGGATAGCAGGGATAGTAGAGAGGACGACTTACACTTCAGAGGTAGAAGAAACTCTGAAGTGTAAGAGACGAAACAGACACCCTTATATACCTCAAGGGATGGTCTGTGCACACTGGGAATAAGTCCACAGGTGCCGGACAAAGTCCAAACAATATACTGAGGGAGAAAGGCCATTGGCCACTACAGGAATCACATGTTACATGGTGCATCAGTCAGCTACTGCGGAATGTGAGAAGGAAAGTAATAATGATAATGTAAATAGTCCGAAACTCCGGTATCTAATCTAATCTACAAAGTAGCTAATCTAATCACCTGATGCCTGAAGCATCACCGAACATCTCCTGTGTTTAACATCCCTCCATGCTGAAGGCATCTGGTCATGGATGGGAAACGAGTTGGATGAGCACACTGCCATCACAATTGAACGAACATATCGCCAGCCAGAGATCCAATTTCTCTAACTCTCAAGCGCAGTTTGTGAGTTTTGCGTACGAATTGTAGATTCGCTTATGCAAGCTGAATGCTTGACATATCTACTTCGCACACACCACTTGCGTCACTCTCGAGGTCGAGAACGTGCTCATATGGCATGGTGGGAAAGTGAGACTGGTATACAAAGTCTCCAGATTCCTGCTCTCTCATTTCAGCATAAGTCCAAGTCCATTGACCATGGTTTCAAGCGATGCTCTTGGTAGAGACTTAGTAAAGCCATCTGCCAGCATCTCACCTGTGGGGGTTCGCACCAATTCAATTGTGTGCGATTCAATGTACCCCCTAATGGCATGGTACTTAATGGGTATATGCTTTGACCGCCTTCCTGTGACAGGGTTTAATGCCAAATCTACGGCACCCTTATTGTCGCAGTGGAGTAGTATAGGAGAGGATACCTCATATCCTAATTCCTCCATAAAGGTCCTGTACCACATTGCCTGATTTGCAGCCTCAGAGAGGCTCATATACTCGGCTTCAGTGGTGGACTGTGCTACTGTTTTCTGTTTTCTGGAACACCATGAAATGGCCCCATTTGCCAAGAAAAACACATAGCCCGAGGTAGAGTGACAGTCCTCTTGATCTCCCCATGAGGAATCTGCAAAGCCATGAAGGCCACTCTCCCCATTCCCTCCAGAATACCGCAACTTGTAGTCTTTTGTACTATTAACATACTTTAAGACATATTTTGCAAGTCGCATGTGATCTTGAGAGGGGTTGGAAGCGTACTGACTAAGGTGCGCCACAGCAAAACTGATATCGGGTCTGCTTCCAATTTGCACCCATAGCAAAGACCCCATCAACTGTTGGTACTTCTTTATCTCAGAAGTAGATGCCTGGCCTTCAAATTTGACCAGATGTGCATCAGCGCCAGAGGGAAGAGGAGTATATACTCGGTTGGAATCCCTCATCCCAAACTTCTCAATAATAGATAAAACGTAGGCTGCTTGGTCAATCTCCAGTGTCTTATTAGGACGATCCCTGGTGATGTTAACTCCAAGGTAAGACTGGATTTCTCCCAAGTCAGTCATCTCATATCGATTAGATAGAGCTGACTTCAGCCATGTTATCTTATCATTTGAAGACCCAAGTATAGTAATGTCATCTACATAGAGAATGACATAAAGTGAATCATCCCCCTCCTTTTGATGAAACACATATACTCCTGCATCAGAGTACGTCCGAGTAAAGCCCAGTTCATTTAGAACTGCATGAAACTGTAAGTTCCATGCTCGGGATGCTTGTTTGAGACCGTATAAAGCTTTTTGTAGTCTGCAAACTTTGGACTCTTGACCAGCAACGACGAAACCAACTGGTTGCTCCATATATATTTCTTCATCCAGATCGCCATGTAGGAATGCCGATTTGACATCCATCTGGTGGATTTCCCAATCCTCTAGCGTAGCTAATGCTAGTAATAATCTAAGTGATTCAAATCTGGCGACTGGTGAGAATGTTTCGTCGAAGTCCACCCCTTCTATTTGGGTGAAACCTTTTGCCACAAGCCTAGCACGAAACCGTCCATCTGGTTTCAGTTTAAAACCCATTTTGATTTAACAGCCTTTCTTCCTTTTGGAAGATCCTCAAGGCGCCACACATCAAGTTTATCTAAGGCATCAATTTCATATTTACATGCCTCAAGCCATTCACTGGCGTTGTCAGACTGCATTGCCTCCTGAAAAGTCAGGGGGTCTCTGTAAGAGACACCTGCGGCATATAGCAGCTCCATGTACCCAAGTCTGGAAGATCCTTCCACGAACTCTGCATTATCCTCATTATAAAAACGAGGATTCATCCGGCGTGAGCGTCTAGGACGGGCAGTATCAAGATTTAAATCTTCCTGCACAGCCTGGTCACGCTGCTGAGATCATGGACTTTCCCTAGTAAATACTGGTTGGGAAATCTTGCCAACAATCTTTTTCTTTGATTGTCTTTTGGCACGGGTTCTTTCAGGCAGTTCTGATGGTTCCATGACTTGAGATGGAGGCGTTTGATAGATGGTGACATCATGTGTGTCTTCTCTTTCGGGTGTGGTAGGCTCAGGATTTAATTGAGGAGGTTCCACTACCTCCTGTTCCTCAACCTCGGCGTCCTTATCTTCAGGAGCCTGAGGAACTATGGCTATTGCTGGTTGAGGCTGGACAGGCCTCTCAACTTCTAAGACAAAAGGTGTAACTTTTTCCTTTTGCTTTCCCTTGCTGTCCTTTGCAAGGTTGGATGGGAAGGATCCTTCATCAAATGTCACATCTCTTGACAATACAAAGGATCGGGTATGCATATCCCAAAGAAGATATCCTTTTGAATTGGGTGCATATCCGACAAAGACTGTTTCCCTGGCTTTGTGATCCAGTTTGCGTCTTTTATCCTCTGGGACAGTATAGTAGGCTAAACAGCCAAATATTTTAAAGTATGAGACATCTGGAATGTCCCCATCCAGAAGCTCAAGCGGTGTCCTCCACTTATTAGAGCGGATTGGCGTTCTATTGTATATGTGACAGGCTGTTCGCACTGCACATTCCCAGAAACCAAGGGAAAGACCAGCATGATGCAACATACTGGTGGCCTTTTCCATGATGGTTCTGTTGAACCTTTCAGCCCTTCCGTTTTGTTGTGGGGAGTATGGCATTGTCAACTTATGCTCTATGCCTGCCTGCTCAAGTATTGACTTCAGCTCTCTATTGACAAATTCGCCACCTCGGTCTGTGTGTAAGGTCTTTATTTTCCTGTCTGTTTTATTTTCCAGGAATGCCTTAATGTTACAGAAGACCGATGTAAAGTCACTTTTAGCTTTCATAGCAACAACTAGGGCAGTTCTGCTAAAGTCGTCTATGAAAGTGGCGAAGTATAGGTTCCCTTGTATTGAAGTACATTGTAGAGGACCAACTAGGTCACTATGAATGACTTCCAAGGGTGCTGAAGCTCTCTTTTGAGAGGGAGGGAATGGAAGACGGTGTGATTTTCCCATTTCACAGCCATAACACGGCTTGTCTTCCACTTGGCTATTATCTATACTAAGGCCTTTTACAGCCTTAGGAGCATGTCTTTTGAGGGCCTCTTTTGACATATGACCCATTCGCAAATGCCAGGTATCAAGGCTAGTTGATGCAGATTTGTGGGAAGCAGTATTTAAATTCTGCATAGTTTTCCCAAAGACCCAATAGAGTCCCATAGCCTTGACACCTCCCGCTATAATTGCATTATTGTACTTTATTTTGACCTCAGATGGAGAAAATTCCACTGAGCCACCTTTGTCTGTGATGCAGCTTGTCGACAGTATTCTCTCACTGCCAGGCATGTAGAAGACATTATTCAACTCTAGCTCATAATTATTACGAGTTAGAAGTATGACTTTGCCTGTTCCTTCGACTTGGACTATAGAGCCATCTCCGATTGTCACTGAGTGTCCCTTGTGAGGGTAATACTCAGAGAAATCTTCTAAGTATGGTGTAAAGTGAGTAGTGGCTCCACTGTCCATCATCCAAGGGTTGCTGCCATCATCGACTTCTTGTGTGTGTTCGGTCATCATATAAAGTGAAATGCGAGGTGTCTCATGCACCTCCTGTATTCTGCCACTACCATTAATTACGGTAGCTACTTGTGTGGAGTTATTTTGTACACTGGGGCCTTGCCCCTTCCTCTTGTTGCCCTTTTTGCCTGCATCAGCATTGGCTCTGTCCTGTTTCCTTTGCCGACATTCATTAGCCTTGTGGCCCGGCTTCTGGCAATAGAAGCAGGTGACATCATTGGACGATGATGCACCTGCAGGAGGTGGCGTGAAAGATACTTGTTTTTTGTTTTTGTTTTTGTTGACATGGGCTGCCTTGTTAAGGGCAACCCCAACACCACTTCCTGCGGGGCCGGCTAGTCGGCTTTCCTCATTTAGGAACCTTTGTACAAGGTCCTGAGGGGAAAGGCGGTCAGGAGGACCTGACGCCAGGATGGAGCCAGCAATGGCTGAGTAGGATGGAGGTAGGGATTGGAGCAATATAAAGCTCATCTGGAGATCAGAGATCTCCATCCCATTTTCCTTGAGAGTACTCCTCACATCCAACACACGCTGCAACTGGGGTCTGAATTGCTTTCCTTCTTCCAAGCGGAAGGAGGATACAGAACACCACAAGTTGTAGGTGGCCATGCTACCTACTGAGCCATAGAGTGATTCTAAACGCTCATACTTGGCATTGACAGAAGGGTAAGTTCTATCAGAGGCAATTTGAGAGTATGTTTCTGGCGATGTGACCATCACCAGAACTCCCATGAGGACTTCCTCCACCCTGTTCCATTCCTGGTACATGGGTTCAGACCAAAGCGCAAAACGCTTGGCATAGTCATCGTCCTTTTCTCCATCCTCTGGCTTAGGAGCATTCAGGAATTCAGGGACATCATGTGTAATGTGCCTCTTCATCCCATTTATCCTAAGCAGGGCAGTGAACGACACCGACCACTGCTGCCAGTTGGAGCCGTCAAGCTTGTCGAACTTGAAAGTCGGGGGGAAGACGATGGAAGACATTGAGATGATTTTATAAAAAGGTTGATCCTGGTTCCAAGGAGCAATTAGAACCAGTTGTCCAGGTCTCATTTAAGAGGGCCCGTCCATTCTGTGGCGCTATGCTTCAGAACTTAGAAAAGTCCTGCCTCCGATGTGCGACTTCTAAGTAGTATAGTAGGCTGTCTAACCCCATTCTACAACAGATCCCAGAGCCACATCAGGCGGATACTGTGTAAATAGAAGGGGAGTCATGTCATGGAGGAGCCAACCGCAAGTTCCACTAGAGACAAAGGGTATAGAGCCCTTCCTCTAGTGCTGGTGGTGGAGTCCATGATTAAGCCCTAGATGATTGGGGCCATGACTATAGTAGACTATTAGGTTTCCTCTGGTTGGGGCGAACCCCCAATGAAAGCAGCGGGTACTTCTGCCCAGAGACAAAACCCTCTAGCTACTGTGTAAATACTATAGTAGTTCAAGCCTACTTGTATCGAGCCCAAGCGTCATGGGAGTGACTACCCATGCCTTGTTCTAGACCCTAAACTCTACCAGCAGGTCGCTAAACCTGGCTTACGGATCGAGCCAAGCATTGACTGAACCTATAGCCTCAAGCCTTCTGGGCAAGCGGCCTACTAAGTCTATGGATGGGACGAAAACCCAGCTACAACTATGAATACTATTTACTTAGAGCGCACATGAGGAACTCAAGGTGTTTCACCCGCTTAGGGTCCCTCGTCACCTCTTGCAAGAATCCCCTGAGGGACTAGCCAGACAGATCAAGGTGGGTACATAAAGCACACCACCCTGTGGACAGTTAAGGGCAAAGGAAAGAAAGTCGAAGCTCACTGTAAGACTGATTGGGAAAGTAGTGGTCTTGTAGCTTGGTGAGCTTTGAAGAAGGTTGGACTGATCAAGAAAGGGATAAACAGATCAGTAAAGCGTGCCCAGGGCCCATAACCTGTGAAACAGGCATGAGGCGCAGCATACTGACTGTTTGTTAGTTGGTTAGAACTATAAAGACAAGTTAACTTCAGAGGTAGAAGAAACTCTCTATTACTATACTACACACCTATAAAGACAAGTTACTATATACAGAGTTAGTCTAGGATAGCAGGGATAGTAGAGAGGACGACTTACACTTCAGAGGTAGAAGAAACTCTGAAGTGTAAGAGACGAAACAGACACCCTTATATACCTCAAGGGATGGTCTGTGCACACTGGGAATAAGTCCACAGGTGCCGGACAAAGTCCAAACAATATACTGAGGGAGAAAGGCCATTGGCCACTACAGGAATCACATGTTACATGGTGCATCAGTCAGCTACTGCGGAATGTGAGAAGGAAAGTAATAATGATAATGTAAATAGTCCGAAACTCCGGTATCTAATCTAATCTACAAAGTAGCTAATCTAATCACCTGATGCCTGAAGCATCACCGAACATCTCCTGTGTTTAACATGGGTGATCCGTGGGAACATACTCATGCGGATCTGAGTATGGGATTATCTAATCTAAATACCCACAAGTTCGGATCTGGGTAACTCACGAGTGCACTCGTGCTAGGCCCTAGTAGGGAGACTATTCTGGTAGTTACTGGAGCTTTCACTAGACAGTCTAATGGTTGTACAGTAGAATGTCCCAGAATGATATAGATGGTGGAGGGGTTACGCCCTCTACTACTGATCAGTAAGCAGATGAGTAAGGTCCTCAGTAAGCAATCAGTCAGCAGTATGAATGATAAGTCATAAGTCCTTTATCAGCACATCATGTGGTAAGAGTAGCATGCGGAAAGAAAAGAAAAGAAAAAGAAAAAGAAAAAGAAAAGCAAGTCACATGTCCTTGACCCTTGTACCAGCCCAGGGAACCATCACACAAACAGCATGCTGAGCATTTCTCTCTGTCAGCTTCCTTGGTCTCCCTCCATTTGACTTGGGATGGTAAGGGCAGTATTTATGACCCATCTTGAGATGATAATAGTGCCATGGCCAGTCATAGTTGACACTTTATGGGCAGATTTGCCTGAAGTGAGGAGGGAGATGATGTGAGTCCTTTTGGCAGCAGAGAGGGCATGCATGGTAAGAAGCAAGTGTTGTTGATGATTATTTGGTGTGTGTTCAACTTATTAAACATTGTCACATGACTGTCAATGCATTCCCATGACCACCAGATACCAGTTTTGTTGTCTCACATGTTGGTGTTATGTCTGGTGTGAGACGTTCCGCACGACTTGTGCGACAGCGTTGTTTGTTCGTTCAGGTAAGAGGTCAATAGGACCTCTTGGAGTTCAAATGGGTGAGTCAAAGTCAAAGGGGCTGCTCCCTAGTGACAATGTTGAGCGGAAAGTGCCAAAAGCACTGAGACGATTGAGTCAAAGGTTTCAAGGGGAAGTCCAGAAGACAAACACCGATGTATTTAATAAGTTGAGTCTGAGGTCTACAATGTAGTTACAGCGGACTTATATACGTAATCAAATGAGCATCTATGAGATAAGAAACTCGAGTCAGGTGGGCCCGAATATACGGAAGCAGAGGGCGTAAAGCCTGGCTTCTGATAGGGTATTAAGTAAGTGTCTGGTCATAAAGATAAGAGATAGTGAGATAACAGATAAAGGACCAAACATAGGTATTGTAGCACAAACAGAGGCAAAGCGAGTCATGGGGATGGAAGGAGAGCACATGAGGGGTCCCAGGATGGGGACGTGATCAGGAAGTGTAAGGTGGGCGGTAGAGTGGGGTTGTCATTGGGAAGGGTAAAGAAAATGGGGTTACTCGGCAAAGGTTGTAACATCACCCCTCCTTCTGGTTCTAGCAGACCCGGCTAGAAACGACTCATACCGTCATCATCCTGCACCAGGTCCAGGTAATCGTCAGCTACATTACAATCATCCAATGTGTAATTCTCCTTGTCTGAATCCTGTGGGCATTGGTGGGTGCGAAGGAACCTGTATGGGCCGTGCTGGCCACATAGGCAGCACATATCATGGATCGGACAGTCCAGTTCATGATGTCCCGAATTGTGGCAGAGGCACTTGCTGCACCATCCCGACAGATTGACGATCGTCGGGGCAACTCCTACTTGGCGAAAGATGCAGAAGTGACTCCAATGAAGGTTGCTTCGACAGTGCCAACACCACTTGCGGTTGAGAGGACAGTTCCAGCTGATGTGATATTTGCTGTCGCATCGCCAGCAGGTCTCTCCTCATGGATTCTCATGCATGCGCAGCATCTCGAACCAATTCAGTAGCAATTGCGGGGCAGCTCCTAATGACCGTGGGGGAAGGGGGCATGCATATGTATCGGCGTACCTTTCGGTGATGGTTTGGTACACGTCCCCTATCTCCAGCCTCTTTCGAATCTCCACCAACTCCTGTTCTATCTGGAACATCCCGCTGGTCAACCGTGCCATCATCTTCGCGTGCTCCTTGTACTGTCTATTGAGTGTTGTGCGCAGTGTCAAATTCTTCCGCAGTCTCATTACCTCTGCTTTGAGACATGGAAGGCGCATGTCGTTCAGCACTTTGTCAATCGCAAAGGCACGAGAGTCTTCGGTGGCCAGATGTCCAAGCTGTTCATCAGTCATCGTATGGTGCAACTGTCCTGTATACCTTTCTTCCAAATAAAGCAGAGCCCCATAAACGGGGCCACCCTTCTTCATACATCCAGCAACGTCCATCCCCCCGTTGGTATAGAATATATATTTGGTGATGGTGACTGTCCCGTCAGCCATGGTGATCTCGAGGGGGAAGTACATGGAGGAGTTGGGATTGTTAGCAATGAATGGAAATTTGGGTACTTCATCATCCAATTCCATGCCTAAGAGGTCATTTGGGTGTGGCTCCTCACTATGTTCAAAGTCGTCATTGGGGTTGGGGGATTGGTTTTTGATTCATGCTTCGGCTGCTTCATAATTGATGGGGGAGGATGGGCATGTAGAGGGGTGAGCAGATGGGAAGTTTTCAACAACTACTTGGGGGGCCGTGAAGGCATCGACAGCGGTGTTGGCAGCGATGAAGGACATGATGGTTTGTATGGTAGTAGAACGTTGCTGTGAGAGCATGAACTGGGGGTTCGATAGACTTCAGAGGCTGCTCTTTTAACTATCCTTGGGCACTTCTGGGTGTTGGACATGGAACTCTGAGATAAGGACCAGGGCAAAGATATTCCCGGCTGGTTCCCACAAACTGTCAGAGTCTGGGAATCCCTTCCACTTGACTAGGTAGTGCATCTTGTGCCCTCAGCCTTTTCGCATTGAGTCCAGAATGCGCTCCACTTCCCACTCCGCTTCTCCATCGATAAGGTCAGGTGGAGGTCTTGGGAAGTTTTCCCCATGAAGGGACGTCTCCTTATATGGCGTTAGAAGTTTGGCATGGAAGACAGGATGGATTCGCCATTTGGGCGGTAGTTGCAGTTCATACGACACATCTGACAACTTCCTTTTGATCTGGAAGGGTCTGTGACGTCGGGGTGCCAGTTTGGCTGAAGGGTGTGATGTGTGAATATTTCTTCCCTCAAGCCAGACCCAGTCATCAGGCTGATAAGGTGTGAACGTGCTTGGCTGTGCAGCCAGGGCTTGCTGCGCTTTTGCCAGGTTTTCATTGGCTGATTGTCGTATGTCTTCCCATTGGTGCATTCACTGGGTCACGGAAGGGACATTAGTAGGCTTATCTGTCCACGTGGTGCGCGGGGTCCAGCCCATGATAAGGGAGAAGGGGGTGGCTTTGTCATCCCGTTGGGCCATGAGTTGTGCGCAAACTCTGCAGTTGACAGCCATTCCACCCAGTCGTTTTGTCGTTCATTACACCAAAACCAAAGGTACTGCTCCAGCCATTGATTCGTTCGTTCAGACTGTCCATCTGTCTGTGGATGATAAGCTGTGGAGATGTTCTGTGTAATGTCCAGTGTCTTGCACAGAGCTTTGGCAAATGCAGATGTAAACCGGGTATCCCTGTCAGATATAATCTTTTTGGGGAGACCATAGTGGCAGTATACATGATCCAGGTATAGTCTTGCCACTCCTTCAGCCATAATTGTCTCATTACAAGGTATGAACAGGGCCGCCTTGGAACAATCATGGTCAGTGATCATGAGGATGGTGTCAAAGCCCTGTGATTCAGGTAGTTTCACGATGAAGTCCATTGCGATGGTTTGGAAAGGGGTTGACGATATGGGGGTAATGGGATGCATCGGCAGGACTCTTGGGTGCATATTCACTTTGTTTGCTTGACATGCTGCGCATCCTTGTACGTAGTTTTCAATGTCCTTTTTCATGTTAGGCCACCAGTAGTTGTGCTTGGCAAGGGCGTAAGTGTTGGCAATGCCAGGGTGGCCAGTGGAGGGGAGGTCATGGTGAAAATGGATCACCCCCCTCTTAATGTTGTCGCCACCAGTGACAACGAGTCGATCTCCGTCTTTCCACCAAAGGCCATTGACTTCTTTCAGGTTGTGTGCTTCAGCCCATGAACGGCATAGTTCTTGGTTCATATTTTGGGAAACTTGTGTCCATAGGTCCATGTCATGGAGACTGACTACCATAGTCTTTGCAAAAACCTCCTCTGGGAGAACAGTAACATCATTATTGTCATCTTCACCAGTGTGCATGTCCGGCCTGCGTGACAGTGCATCCGCTCTAGCGTTCTGGCTTCCCACAATGTGTTTTAAGGTGAAGTTATACTCTTCTAACTCCAGGACTTCCTGCACTACGCGTCAGCTGATTTTATGGGGTTCCTTCCAATACAGTAAGTTGGAATGGTCAGTGTAGATGATGGTCTTGTGGGGGTTCCTGCCAGGTACAGTCGCCAGTGTCGCAATGCCTTGACAATGGCTAAGAGCTCTCTGTCCCAGATGTCATAGTTTCGTTCTGCCGGCAAGAAGGTTTCAGAGTAATATGCCACCAGGTGAAGTGTTTGGGTGATGTCTCTCTGGTATAGTACCGCCCCATTTGCAAAATGGGAAGCGTCTACTTCCAATTCGAAGGGGCGGCCCAGGTCGGGTTGAATGAGTACCAGTTCTGAGCCAACTATGTCCCTGATCTGCTCAAACACCTGCTGCTGTGCGACTCCCCAATGCCATGGTACATCCTTCTTTAGGAGATCATTCAGTGGCTGTGCGATGCCTGAGAATCCCTTGACAAAATGTCAGTAGAAGTTACAGAACCCAATGAATGATCAGACATCCTTGACGCAGGTTGGTACAGGCCACTCTCGGATCCCTTGTACTTTAATGGGATCCATGCATACTTGTCCTCCCTCTAGAATGACTCCCAGGTATTCAATGCTCCGTTGTTTGAAGGAGCATTTGGCTGGTTTGAGATATAGGTCGTGCTCGTGTAATATGTCTAGCACCTGATGCACTTGTTCTCGGTGATGGCTTAAGTCATCTGGGGTAGCTACTAGAATGTCGTCCATATAGACCACGACTTCACCAGTAAGAATGAGGTCACGGAATATGTGGTTCATCATGGACTGAAACATTGCCAGTGAATTTGTAAGGCCAAAGAACATGACATTTGGCTCAAACAACCCCTGATTGGTTTTGAATGCTGCTTTACACTGGTCACCCTCTTTGATCCTGACATTGTTGTAGCCCCAGTGTACATCCATTTTTGAAAAGAGGGACTTGTCCCGCATGGTATCAATGAGTTCAGAAATTAGTGGCAGGGGGTAGGCATTCTTTATGGTGTATGTATTGATCTTTCGGTAGTCCTGGACGGGTCACAGCTTGCCGTCCTTCTTTTTGATGAAGAAGAAGGGTGAGGCATACTGTGACTTGGACGGGCGGATATACCCCTTGGCCAGATGTTCTTTTAGGAATTCTGTGAGTGCCACTTGTTCAGACTGGGACAGCAGATAGATTTTGCAATCTATCACGGCCAGCGTGTTGGGGAGTAGGTCAATAGCATGATCCCATGGTCGTTCCAGAGGAAAGCAATGTGACTCTTCTTTGGAGAACACCTTCTAGTGTCGCTGATACATGCTTGGCACTATGTCATGGTAGGTCTTCTCACCCTGTCCTTGTGCTGCCTTCTGGGCCAGTTCCGATGCCTTGGTAACATAGCCATAACCGGGATCCTCTTCTGTACATACGGCCCTTACTACTGGATGCCGAGTTGCATAATCATAACCCAGCGACATGATAATAGTTGGGTACGAGTCTTTGTCCATCGTTGCGTCAGCCCAGTTTATCTTTGGCTTGAAGGCAGCAAGCCATGGATACCCTAAGATAAGGTCTTCGCTTCCTAGGTCGGTAATCAGGAAGCGAATGGTCCTCGTTATTTCCCCAACCTGGACTTTTAGATCCATATAGTGGGTAATCTTGCCAGCATGATTAGCTGTTCCATCAATGTTCCAAATATTCTTCTCCTGGGGAAGTGCCAGCCTTCCCAGACCCATTGTCTTAATCAATCGTGGGTGAATGAAGTTGTCTGTGGCTCCAGAGTCCACTAATAT
The DNA here is from genome assembly GCA_022496185.1 of Multifurca ochricompacta. Lineage (NCBI taxonomy): Eukaryota > Fungi > Basidiomycota > Agaricomycetes > Russulales > Russulaceae > Multifurca > Multifurca ochricompacta. The sequence goes on along the minus strand of WTXG01000056.1, from coordinate 76,160 downwards.
ATCTCAGTCAGCCGTCCTCTGTGTAGTTTCAAAATGAACTGGTATTTTTAATGACTTGAATCAACTAGCATACACAGAGGTGACATGGAGTGCTCGTGCCCAGGCTGATGGGTTTGAGCCTAACAAAAATCCTTTTTCGTAAACGCCTTCTCTACCAAGATGGTGCGCACTTCCTCGCTCTCCTTCATCATATTAGCCCATATGTCCTGAGCTTTTTCTTCCTTTGATCATTTGTCCACAGTGGGTGGGTTATTCTGAATGGGGGCTTCGGTTGCAGTGGTCGCAGTGGCAACATGCACCCCCTTCTTTGGACAATCCCGGGACATATGCCCTAGCACTTTGCAGTGAAAACATCGTCCCTCCTTCATCAACATCTGTTGTTCATCCTCTGTGAGTGTTGCCCAGGCTCGGGCTCGGTCTGCAGAGGTATCCATAGCGTTTGGATCCCTCTGAGCATGCTGGGCAGGTTTTACTCCAAATGCCGCCTTCCACTGATCTCGAGTCTTCCCCTTTTTGGTATCAACCCCAAAACGTGTTTGGAAATCGAGATAATCCTGCTGTTGCTGTCAGGCAGCATCAACCCAGCTATCCCAGTCATGGGGGTGGTGGAACTGGATTATATTTTTGACAAGTGGGTTGGGCAACCCTTGTGAAAAGAGGTCCAACGTGGCCTCTTCGTCTGTGTCATAGCCCGCCCTATTGGCCAGGCTTCTGAATTTGGCGACATATGCGTCTAGTTCTCCCTTCTCCATTTTAAGGGATTTCAATTCTTGGGCTGCCTTCTGTTTAGCCTGCCCATCCGTAAAGGCATCCTTGAACCGTTTGGCGATGGTCTCCCAAAGACCTTCGCTTGTGGTACAACGCCCACTCTCGACCTGCTCATTCAGCCACTCCAGCTGTTCCATGGTCCAGTCATCAACTGCATCCCCTCAAATTAGGGAAAGGAACAGATTGGCACGTTGGAATGGGTTGACAATCTGTGGGACGTCATGGTTGAAGTTCTTAAAGGTCGTGAACTCCAACATGAACTTTTTGCTCTGTGAGCAATCCCCGGTAAATGTTTGGGGTAACACTCCTGACAATCGTCCGGATGGGGGAGGGATGTTCGGTGGTGCCACCACCAGGGCTGGTGGGGCATGTTGGCACAACAAGTGTCCATGTTGTCGACCTCAAGAGTGACGCAAGAGGTGTGTGACTGAACGTGTTTCAGTTTGCATAACACACTTCAGATCACTCCTCTCCTCTCGTCAACTCACTCTCACACCTCTTGACTGGCAATATGTTCATTTAATTCATTTTGACCTGATGCCTTAATCATGGAGGGATGTTGACACGGTATGTGTCTTGAGGTGCTTCAGGCATCTAGGTTAGGGTCTAAGCTGTGCAAGATTAGATTAGATAATTGATTCGGAGTTTTGGACTTTTTATCATATCATTATTACTTTCTTTCTCATGATGCGCAGCAGCTGACTGATGTACCTTAGTAATCCTGTGTAGCATGTGATATCTCACTGGCCAATGGCCTTTGTCCCTCAGTAGTACATTCTAGCTGTGACAGAATTCTCCCTGCGACGTTACTAATGACTCGACATTGTGTTTCACTGGTGTTTTACTCACTGAGGGCCCAACCCCTCCTCATTCTCCTTAGTTCTAGCTCATTCTACTGCACAACCATTTAGATATTATATCATAGAACTAGAACCTTCTATTTACTATGACATAGCTAGAACTACATGTATTTAAAGACCTACTAGAGTAGAGAGACAGACTAAGTCTGTTCTCCTTGTATTCAATCAGAGGTGCTTCGGAAATCCTTGAATCCTCTCAGTTAGAGCCCCACTTGAACTCTCCAAGATGTGACTTGGAGAGCCTTCATCATCTTGAACTTGTTGCAGGACTTAGAGTCTCTGCCGTCGACCTCGAATCTCACAACCTTGACTTATCTTGATGCGACTTGGGAGGCTAGCTCCCACACGATCCCCGACACAGTTCCGCACCTAACTGTGACACTAGCGTATTCCATTGCGCACAGACCATCCCTTGAGTAGTATATAAGGGTGTCTGTTTCGTCTCTTACACTTCAGAGTTTCTTCTACCTCTGAAGTGTAAGTTGTCCTCTCTACTATCTTCACTACCTTAGACTAACTCTGTATATAGAACTTGTCTCTCTAGGTGTGTAGTATAGTATAATAGAGTTTCTTCTACCTCTGAAGTAACTTGTCTCTCTAGCCTTACATGCTAACATCCAACAGTCAGTATCACTGCACGCACATGCCTGTTTATCAGGGCAGGGTCTGGAAGTTGAGCGGCAATGGTAGACATGGACTGATGGAATGGGGTGACAGTGTTTGTGGATTGTATCGATATCTGGGGAGTTGTCAAAGCAGGAGCTCTGAATGTGACAACTTCGGGTGCAACCAGAGACGTAGTCGCTGCTAATGCCGGTGCTTCTTCTTCACTGGGTTCTTCAACGTACTCCTCTGGTTCGGAGTCTGTGACAATGGCCGGAGGGTTTTCTCTCCACGGGCCTAGTCCAAATTTGGGTGGGGCAGGTCCTGTAGTGACCCAAGAGTGTCGGCTATCCGAGTATCGGATACGATACCAAACTCTTTTCTCGTCATCGTATTCTACCAGTTGGTATCTTCCGTCATAATAGACGTAGTATCCAAACTCGGACTCAAAATCTTTCCAGGTGGCAGAGCCAAGTACTTGCTGTGAAAGATTATTCTCGTCTCTGTGTTTGATGAGTTCTTCACAGAAGAGGGTCTGACTGCGGCTGGAAGCCACTGTGAGAGACTCAACTTGATGTTACATCCGGTGTGAGACGTTCTGCACAACTTGTGCAACAGCGTTGTTCGTTTGTTCAGGTAAGAGGTCAATAGGACCTCTTGGAGTTCAAATGGGTGAGTCAAAGTCAAAGGGGCTGCTCCCTAGTGACAATGTTGAGTGGAAAGTGCCAAAAGCACTGAGACAATTGAGTCAAAGGTTTCAAGGGGAAGTCCAGAAGACAAACACTGATGTATTCAATAAGTTGAGTCTGAGGTCTACAATGTAGTTACAGCGGACTTATATACGTAATTGAATGAGCATCTATGAGATAAGAAACTCAAGTCAGGTGGGCCCGAATATATGGAAGCGGAGGGTGTAAAGCCTGGCTTCTGATAGGGTATTAAGTAAGTGTCTGGTCATAAAGATAAGAGATAGTGAGATAACAGATAAAGGACCAAACATAGGTATTGTAGCACAAACAGAGGCAAAGCGAGTCATGGGGATGGAAGGAGAGCATGTGAGGGGTCCCAGGATGGGGACATGATCAGGAAGTGTAAGGTGGGTGGTAGAGTGGGGTCGTCGTTGGGAAGGGTAAAGAAAATGGGGTTACTCGGCAAAGGTTGTAACAGTTGGCCACAAAACTGTTCCAATGATAATGCCTCACAAAACATTTTATATATCATGAACCACTGATCCAATTGACATTATTATAGGCTCTAATTGAAGCTTAGATGCTACACTATCATCTACTAATTTCTACTAATTTAGGAAATTATTCTCATTGTGTGGTAGGTCAATCTCTTCAGGGTGGCCAAACATTGGAACAGTTTTGTGGGCTACTGTATTATGTACACTGGGGCCTTGCCCCTTCCTCTTGTTGCCTTTTTTGCCTGCATCAGCATTGGCTCTGTCCTGTTTCCTTTGCCGACATTCATTAGCCTTGTGGCCCGGCTTCTGGCAATAGAAGCAGGTGACATCATTGGACGATGATGCACCTGCAGGTTGTGGCGTGAAATTTGGTTTCTTATTTTTGTTTTTGTTGACATGGGCTGCCTTGTTAAGGGCAGCCCCAACACCACTTCCTGCAGGGCCGGCTAGTCAACTTTCCTCATTTAGGAATCTTTGCACAAGATCCTGAGGGGAAAGGCAGTCAGGAGGACCTGACGCCAGGATAGAGCCAGCAATGGCACTGTAGGATGGAGGTAGGGATTGGAGCAAAATAAAGCTCAACTGGAGATCAGAGATCTCCATCCCATTTTCCTTGAGGGTACTCCTCACATCCAACACATGCTGCAACTGGGGTCTGAATTGCTTTCCTTCTTCCAAGCGGAAGGAGGATACAGAACACCACAAGTTGTAGGTGGCCATGCTACCCACTGAGCCATAGAGTGATTCCAAACGCTCATACTTGGCATAGGATAAGTTCTGTCAGAGGCAATTTGGGAGTATGTTTCCAGTGATGTGACCATCACCAGAACTCCCATGAGGACTTCCTCCACTCTGTTCCATTCTAGGTACATAGGCTCTGACCAATTTGCAAAGCATTTGGCATACTCATCATCCTTTTCACCATCCTCTGGCTTGGGCGGATTTAGGAACTCAGGGGCATCATGTGTGATGTGCCTCTTCATCCCATTTATCCTCAGCAAGGTGGTGAAGGACACCGACCATTGCTGCCAATTTGAGCCATCAAGTTTGTTGAACTTGAAGGTGGGGGGGAAGATGATGGAAGACATTTGAGATGATTTTTTAAAAAGGTTGATCCTGGTTCCAAGGAGCAATTAGAACCAGTTGTCCAGGTCTCATTTAAGAGGGCCCGTCCATTCTGTGGCGCTATGCTTCAGAACTTAAAAAAGTCCTGCCTCTGATGTGTGACTTCTAAGTAGTATAGTAGACTGTCTAGCACCATCTACAACAAGTCCTAAGCCCACATCAGGGGGACATTGTGTAAATAGATGGGGAATCATGTCATGGAGGAGCCAACCGCAAGTTCCACTAGAGACAAAGGGTATAGAGCCCTTCTGTGGAACAGGCATGTGCGCAGCATACTGACTGAAAGATAAGCGGGTTAGGCTATAAGACAAGTTAGACTTCAGAGATGAAGAAAACTCTATTACTATACTACTGACCTATAAGACAAGTTAGCTACAGAGAGCGGTTAGTCAAAGGTATAAGTAGGGAGTAATGTAAAAGGGACTTACACTTCAGAGATGAAGAAAACTCTGAAGTGTAGAGGACGAAACAGACACCCTTATATACTTCAAGGGATGGTCTGTGCACACTGGGAATAAGTCCACAAGTGCCGGACAAAGTCCAAACAACAAACATGAGGGAGAAAGGCCATTGGCCAGTACAGAAATCACATGTTACATGGTGTATCAGTCAGCTACTGCGGAATGTGAGAAAGAAAGTAATAATGATAATGTCAATAGTCCGAAACTCCGGTATCTAATCTAATCTACAAAGTAGCTAATCTAATCACCTGATGCCTGAAGCATCACCAAACATCTCCTGTGTTCAACAACCCGCGGGTAACCCGCAGGTTACCCGTACCCGTAGTGACGGGTACGGGTACGGGTACGGGTACCAATGAGGATACCCCAGGGTTACCCCTGCCAATCACTAGTGCACACTGGGAATAAGTCCTCAGGTGCCGGATAAAGTCCAAACAATAAACATGAGGGAGAAAGGCCATTGGCCATTACAGAAATCACATGTTACATGGTGTATCAGTCAGCTACTGCGGAATGTGAGAAAGAAAGTAATAATGATAATGTAAAAAGTCCGATACTCCAGTATCTAATCTAATCTACAAAGTAGCTAATCTAATCACCTGATGCCTGAAGCACCACCAAACATCTTCTGTGTTCAACATTTTATTCCACTCCTCCACCACCCTCTCCTACAACTCAGGTACCCCCTTGACTGGTTAAGAACCTTCTTCAGATCCACATAGAGGTGTCCAATGGGGCTAATATTTCAAGGGATTGGGCTATCCATACCAGGCTTCAATGTTCCTGTCTTAAAACTGCTGGCTTGCCTTCTTGGAATTGTGTTTTGGGTCATTGTCCTGCTGAAACATGGTTTCACCCTCCACCATTTCCAACTTTTCAAACCTTTCCACCACTCTGCCATCCAAAATATCACAGTACTGGCATGGATTCATGATCCCCTAAACCCCTGTAAGCATTCCTAGTCCATTCCACCCCATACAAGACCAATACCATAAGTTCTTCCTCCTCCATGCTTGACTGTCAGGGTGGTGGTTCTGTCAGAGAGTGGTTACCATGAAAATTGGACAGTGGATGACTGGAAAAGGATCTTGTGGTCAGGTGAGACTATAATGAACAGAATTGGTTCAGACAGAAGGAGCTACACTTGGAAAAATAAGGGAGAACCACCCTCTGACAGAACCACCACCCTGACAGTCAAGCATGGAGGAGGAAGAACTTATGGTATTGGTCTTGTATGGGGTGGAATGGACTAGGAATGCTTACAGGGGTTTAGGGGATCATGAATCCATGCCAGTACTGTGATATTTTGGATGGCAGAGTGGTGGAAAGGTTTGAAAAGTTGGAAATGGTGGAGGGTGAAACCATGTTTCAGCAGGACAATGACCCAAAACACAATTCCAAGAAGGCAAGCCAGCAGTTTTAAGACAGGAATATTGAAGCCTGGTATGGATAGCCCAATCCCTTGAAATATTAGCTCCATTGGACACCTCTATGTGGATCTGAAGAAGGTTCTTAACCAGTCAAGGGGGTACCTGAGTTGTGGGAGAGGGTGGTGGAGGAGTGGAATAAAAATGCACCAGAATGATGGCAAAAGGTTATAGAAAGGATGACTAAAAGGATTCAAGGAGTTACCAAGGCAAAAAGGGGTGAAATAAAGTAGTAATTGGGCAGATAGTGGATTTAAAATGTGGGTCAAAAAACTGTCCTGATGATTGATTGATTTGATTTGATCATAAAATGCTTATATCATGGCCAATTTATTTGATCCAAATTGGGCATGGTAGCCAGGAAGCAGGGCTTTCAGACATACAGCCACACCATAACCAGATTCCTAAATGCTGAGGTGCTATAGAGTGAATACTAGAAATGGTGCAAACATCAGGACAGTTTTTTGACCCACTGTAGCTGGGTCTGCTAGAACCAGAAGAGGGGGTGATGTTATGACCCTTGCCTTTACCCAGCCATCCTCTTTTCTTTAATCTACATGATGCAGACCCTTCTGTGCCATCTGGACTTTCCTTCCTGATTATGTCTCCCTCCTATGCTCCCCCATGTGACTTGTCCCCATGATTTGCTTTGTGACTGTTTACTGTTTATTTGCTTATGTTAACCCTTGTCTCTTATCCTTTATCTCTTATCTTACAATGGACACTTACTTAGTTCCCTATCAGAAGCCAGGCTCTACACCCTCTGCTTTTGGATATCTGGGCCCCACTCTCCTCCATGCTTCTCACTTAGATAATCACCTCTCTCTTATGTATATAAGTCTGCCAGACTTGACTTATTGAATACATCAGTGTTTGTCTTCTGGACAGTCCCCTTTGAACTTTGACTTGGTTGTCTCAGGTGCTTTCAGCATCTTCCACTTAACATCATCTTAGGGAACAGCCCCTTTGACTTTGACTCATCCTTATAACTCCAAGAGGTTGTATTGACCTCTTATCTGAAACCTCCAAAGAAGCTGTCACACAAGTTGTGCAGAATGTCCCACACTGGACATAACAAATTGGGTAGATACTGTTGAGATACTGTCAACAACAAAACTGTTGCAATGCTATCTCTCACTTGATTCTGTTATATCTTGGCCAACAGTGGATATTATGTAATAAACTGTATACTGTCTGAAAGGGTATATGAAGGGCTTTCTAACCCATATTTTGTCATGATTTTAGCTATTTTACTCCAATTGTTATAAGGCAAACAATGCAGATGTACAAAACATTGCAATGGTTTTGTTGCTCACTGTATGTGAAAGTTGGGAAAAAGGGGCAAGAGGAGAAAGGGGCCACACAAGGACAAACAGATATTGTAACAAGAATCATACCAAGTAAGAATGATTTCATAATGTCAACAGATCCAAACATTCAACCAACTCTTATCTATATATCAGCCTACATTTCTAGACAGGATTGCTTTACTACTTACCATTGTGCTCCAGCTTGATGGCCTCATTCACACACACAAGATACTCTCACTTTGAAGCAGCCCTCCCTAATTTTGCTAGGACATCATCTAAATACCATTTAGCTTCTTTTTCCCAGGCTGCAGCTTGTACTTTTGTATAAAGGTTCAGTGCCTCTTCAAACATGCCTTGAGCTCTTTTCAATTGTGATCTCCTCATATACACCTTTCCTAGCCCAGTCAAGGCAATTCCTTGACCAACAACATCATTGGCAGCCTTCTTCAATTCCAATGCCTTTTGAAATGATATTTCTGCCTCATTTTCTTTGTTCATGAGAAGATATATATCTCCAAGTCCTTGATGATCAATTCCTTGATTATAAAGGTTATTGGCAGCCATATGAAGTTCTAATGCCTTGTGATATGAGGCCACTGCATCATCAAGCCTGTTCAATTGTTTATATATGTGTCCAAGGCCAAGGTGGGCACTTCCTTGATTTATGCCATGATTGGCCAACTTTTGAAATTTTAATGCTTTTTTATATGAGGCTTCTGCCTCAGCTAACTTGTTCTGCCGTTGGTATAGTTGTCCAAGTCCCTGGTAATCATTTCCCTGCTCAATATTGTCACCTGCAGCTTTGTGGAACTCTAAAGCTTGTTGGTATGACACCTCTGCCTCAATAAACATGCCCAGTCCAGCATATGTCCTTCCAAGCCCAAAATGGCTGATACCTTGGCCAATAATGTTCTGACTGGCTTGATTAAGTTTCAATGCCTTCTGATATGAGATAGAGGCCTCATTCAGCAAAAACTGACATAAATAAACATGGCCAAGATCATTGAGGATAGTGCCATGGAGATGAACAACATTGGCTGTGCCTGACAAGCAATGTCTTTCTGCTTCCAGGAATTTATCCTTTGCAGCCTCCATGTCATTTGCACCATAATATAGCCTTCCCCATACTTTAAGACATTGAATTAACAGTGTTGCATCAGCTTTAATAACCAACAGATGTTTAAAACATTGATCTAATAATGCAGTGGAGAAGTCTCCAATATTCATGCAGAGTTCAGTGAACATGACAATGGCATGAACTAGCCTTGGTTGATTGGCAAAGTTTGATTTCAAGAAGTCTGATAACATAGCTTTAGTATTGTTCACTTCTAGTACCATTTCTACATAAGCCTCTGGGGTTGCTTTCTGCATGTCAATGCATGCTAAGGAAATGTAGAATTCCTCAAGAGATGTCTTGTGTGTAGATGAGGTAAAGCTCTGATTATTACAGAATTGACGGATTATGGGATGTGGCTGATATCTATCCCCAATAAGATTGACCAAACTGCATTGCCGAAGAATTGAAGGCATGACATCATATCCATGTCAACCAGAATCCCTTTAAATCTGTTCAGCTGTTTAATATGAAGCCCATCTAGAAGCATGCTGAGAATCCCAAGAAGATCCTTTGCATCTGGATTGCTGGTCATCCTGTGACTATTTATGGAGAGCTGTATAGAGTATTCCATGTTTGAGAGCCTGTGCATTTCACCCCTCCAATGAGCTTTGTCTGTCTTGAATTCCATTCCTCCCATAATAGCATTGGCGGGGTTGCCTGAGACAGATGGGCCAACAAGTCAACAGCAAGAGGAACACAGTCCACAGCCATAATAAGTTTCTCTGAGAAGTCATCATAACTGCCAACAATACGCCTCCAGATCTCCTTGGCAGCAGTTAAACCAATGGTTCCAAGTGGATCCAGGAATGGTTGTGTCCATTCAGTTTGACCTGGCCGTTGGGCACCTCGCATGGTGACAAGAACAGTGACATGACGAAGTGATGTGATCCGAGACAGAAGAACCTCAATAGAGTGCTTTATCTCATTAGACTGTCCCACGGCGATTCAAAGTTATCAAAAAGCAGGATGGTCTCCTTTGAATTCAGTGCAGCATGGATTTGAGACCAGAGGGATTCTGGGGGACCCATTACGAGGCCAAGGGTCTTCGAGATCTGAATTAAGAGGGCGTCGGGTGAAGTAACAGATTCACAAGATATGAAATATCTGGCATCTTCGAAGTGTTCTTGAACGCGATCATGACTGAGTACCGCATTGGCAAGTGTCGTTTTCCCGTATCCGCCAGGACCTAAGATGGCGATCCTGGCTGGGCGAGAACCGATATTGGTAAATATGATGTGAATGATGTGGGCAAGCTCGGCATCACGTCCAAAAAATATTTGTGGTGAAGGTGGAGCAAGCGAGGGTCGAACGACAGACCTGGGAAACATCAGGCGTCATTCACAGGATGGAGAATGGGGAGTGCCTACGTTGTCACGTCAGTTGGGACAGCGTGAGTACCCTGTTAAATATGAGTCAATTGATTGGCACTTCGTCAGCGTGGGCTGTGCAGTGTACCTCGCGCCTCTCGGATATCAGTGCAAAGCGAATGTCCAACAACAGTTCGGCCTACGGGGATCACTTTAAACAAGCAGTATAGATGATAGATTCAAGACGGACCTGAAAGACTTCAACTACATTCAACAGCGTGGCATCATACTGCTTGATTTTCCCGAGAATGTCCTTGCGCAACAGCAGACTCCTGGCCCCTTTAGTCTTAGCGCACTCTCCGAGGACGTGTTTAATCCCATCCAACTCGCTTGCTATCAATCAGGAGACGAAGGTACTGAATTATTAAGAGAACATACCTTTGAAGAGACTTGAGGATATCACGCAAGCCAGCGGGGAGATCTCCCTCCTTCAGTTTATGGGTCTCGCATGACCGTCCAACATGGACTAGCAGCCCCGCAACCCTAATGAGCTTTTGCATGACCACTTCGCACTCTGCCTTGTACTGTTTTACCTCCTATAGATGGAATCATGAGCGACGCAACGCTGTTTAGGAGACTAATTTACTTACGTCTCTCATTGTAAGCACTTGGAGTATAAGACCCGCGATGGGGGCGATGTAAGGGATCTTGCTCGCCAAAGAGCTGCCTTCTTTGAGGGCTGCGAGAGAAATTTGAATTGCGTTGTTCGCGATAGAATTGTATCCGTCGATAGCACCCGATGAGACCGGATTGGGGGTGTCAGCTGGATGAAGCGATCAGCTCGAGAGAAGTGTAGGGAGGTTCCATGGGGATACTTACAAGTCAGCTGTTGACTGCTAGATGATGCAGAAAACATCTTATAAACCCTTTTCCTGAGAGAAGACGATGATTTAGGTTCCATGTTCAAGCTTCACTTTGCGGCTGATGCAGTAAAGACGAGAGCGACTCGGTGACCTGGAATGATGGGCTCGAGGAAGTGTGTGGGAAACCGAAACGTGACCTCGTTCACCTTAGTCACGTGAATAAGCACGCGTCCGATTGTGAGAACGTTGTCTAGCATCCTCGCCTCCCACATTCCATAATCAATGAGGTTCTTTTCCAGTACTAGACACACGCATGAGCATGTTGGTATTTATTGATAACGAACGAAGTTCACAAACATGATAGATAAAGCCTAAGATCTGTGCGAGTGTTTAAAAATAAGCAGGGAGCCAAAGGGGGCTGTGGCAAGCAAGTAGACAAGAGAATGAAAGACCACAGAGACGATTTGACAAGGGCACAATCACAAGGAAGTGAAATTAACTAGGGACGCAACCCAGAATAACATTCAGAGAGCGGGCTTAGAAGATTCAATGCACAATGAAACTAATCCAAGACACAAAAAAGGGTGCCAGAGATCAGTCACAGAGCAACAGAGCAGATAGCAGACAACAAGTGTTACATTCAAGGTCAGTGTCAATATCTTATCGACAAGGTTCAGGTGATTAGATGTCAAAGCGATGAATTCCTGAGTGTCTAGGAGCTTGTATGTACAAGAGCTCGAAACTGTAGAATACAAGTTTGACTATAGCAGCTTAAATAGATGAGACGAATGTGGAGTAGAAAAAGAAAGAAAATAAAAAAGGTGGTATACAATGATATCACAGTGAAGCGTAACAACAAGTGAGTCGTTAAGCGAGGCGTTCACAAAGAGAGATGAAGACTCGGAGTGGGGGCAAGTTCGTTAACTAAAAATATATCGACTTGGAGGCCACATTTTAAAATGTTTCCCCGAACACCAAACTCGTTATTAAAGAGAGAGAGAGACCACAGACCACAATGAACATTTGTCCGTTGTCTTGTGCCTCGAAAATAAAGGCCACCAAAAAAAAAACAAAAAAATTAAAGCTTATATAAGCGAGTTGCGATGAGGGTAGTCCCCACTCTAGCGAAGCTGAGAGCGGCTCATTTCTGCCTGAGCCTCCATATGGACCATCTACGCTGGTGCTGCTATACCCATGGGATTACGAGCAGCGTTTCTTGGGCTTCACAAAAATGATCGCTTTCATCTGTCTATTCAAAACTGATTTCCTTGCGATCCTGGCAGTATTTGACTAGAACGTGTCTGTGACGGGTGACTCAGTACGTCCACCCGCCCTCTGCCCTTCGGGAATCCGCGTCGTCGCTCGTGTTGCAGACAGAGCCAGGATTTGCGTAACTCAGCTTCTGGCTTCCTTGCTTATTTCTTTCTAATGTGGCACTAAAACTCTCAATCCCTTAACGAATTCTCCGAAGGGAGCCCTACGCCATTTGCCCGGAGGGAGGAGGGGGCTCTTTTTTTTTTTTTTAGAAAAAAAACTATTGAAAACCCAAACAATAGGCGTGGGGTTACATCGTAGCTCTCAGAGCGCCTATAACTCACATAGCCTAACAAACAACAAAACAGTACACAACACTGTTTATTTCTCTATCAGCCTACACGTTCAGCTCGATCTTTCAGCGCTCGCGCCATAGCATCGAACGCAACCTGGAGATTCGTGCCCATGAATAACAAGATAAGAGGGGCCAATAACCCTCCGAAGAACTCCCACGTCTCATATGTAGTTGTTGTTTGTTGACCACCCGGGACTGACCCGCCGTTTCGCAAGACTTGCCAGCGCTCAGCGGTGAGAAGCCAGCGCGCGGTCCTTGCAGAGCGCCACGCCAGCCGGAATGCCTCATCGTCGACATGCGTCAGGATTTCTTCCGTCGTGAATGGTTTGCCTGTATCGTCCATGGTCGGAGGTATGTTGACTCGCTGGCGGATACGGCGACCTGGCACGGCTATTTGAGAGGCCAAGGGACTCTTGTCATGCTCGTTGATGACCTCTTGCCTTCGTCTGTGCAATGTCGGTTGCGTTATTGGCCTCGCGGTGAGAATGAGAAAGGGTGGTGAGTGAGTACATACATATATGGATTCCTGTAAATTGGGTCTAACAGCTTGGAAACAAAAGATTATAGTATAAGGAGGGATTACGTGCCATTCGGTGTAGGACTCAAAGTCGATTAATGTGTCCCAAACTTTCTGCCTGGGAACATCAATGGAGATTGAAGATCTGATGGTGAATGAGAATATGAGACCCATCTTTGGCTGGCTGGGGGGAGGTGGCGTGACCAAACTTGAAGTGGACTTGTGGTTGACTTATTAGTTAGGCAACAACTCACGTGATGATTGTATGTATGTAAGTAATTTAAATTAAATTAAATCAATCAATCAATCATCATTCCACGGTGAGACGGTGAGGTAACATGTAGTAGTACAACAAAATTGTGGCCAATACAAGAAAAATAAGATATTAAAAATACAGTAGCGGATTTTGGGGGAAACTTTAACAAACAAATAAACGTGAAATTCGTGGCGCGCTCGATCGATCATTTTGCTTTTCTCCCTTTATATTTCCTCCCTCCCCACATGCAGAGCAGGAGCGTGCGAAGCTGGCATAAACGAGTCCTCAAACCCTCCAATTATCATCGCCCGCTGAGCCGGCACTGACAATGCGAGTGGCGTGGGCCGTCTCCTTTGCTTCTTACACGGCGGTGTCGACCTCGTCATCACCGTCTCTGCCGATCGTGCAAGTGGCAATGGCAGTGACAGTGAAGAACCCAGAGCTGGGTGGGGGTCTCCGGTTGAGAGGTGACGAGGGAGGAAGACATGGTGGTGTGTAGGTACGCGGGCATGCCACTATCCCCTCCGCGTCCGAGTCCCTCAATGGTGCCAAGTCCAAATCCAAGTCCGAGTCGTGCACGGGCGGGGATAGAGAATAACGCGCTATGGGAAGAAGGAAAAGAGGACTGAATACAGGTGGTGGGTGAGATTTCTACTGGCGTGCTCCAGGCAAGCCCCGATGGAGAAGGTGGCGCGGATGGGGAGAATTCGAACCCACCAGAGAGCGCACTGGGCAGCCCCCCAAAAGCAGCAGAAGCAGGAGGCATAACATCTAGCTCTGCGCTCTCCAAGGCAGTGCTAGGTTCATTCGTGGCGAGTAGTAAAAGTGGGAGACATTCCCCCGCTTCTGCCTCATCCGCGTAAATGACCCCCGCCCCGTCGGTGTAGTAGGCATCTCCGGCCAAGCGCCTCGCGGCGTTCGCGCGTGAGCCACCGTCTACATATTGCATGAGTGCGACTTCCGAGTCAAGCGGGAGCGGGAGTGCGCCATGTTGTGCATACTGAGCGCGTTTTTTGTGCGCGATACGGAAGGCCTGAGTCGTTGGCGAAGTCGGGGAAGATGGACGTGGGGTTTTTTTGCGCGTGCGGGTGAAAGGAGAAGTTGTTGGTGATGTATGCGTTGTGGAGCGCGAATGGGGATGAGGTCGAGGGCGCAAGAAACGCATGAGACCCTTTTTTTTGGTTGGCGTTGGCGTTAGAGGAGAGGCGGACCGGCCGATGGAGTGGACGTTTTGCGTTGGCGCGTCGAGGAGGAGAGAGTGAGCATCTTGTAATGCCTATCTCCTTCTGCGGTGGAGGAAGTGTACATATACGGAGCGGCGGTGTGAGGTGTGACTGGAAGTGGGATGATCGCGTAGGCGTATCCGTGTGTGTGCAGATCAGGGCTCTGGACCTTTGCGTCGGGAGTGGGGGTATCAGTGAACGAGAGACAAGACGCAGAATTGGGAGGCGCAGGTGAACCAGGTATAACGCGTGCTATCCAGTCAGAAATACTAGATTTAGTGCTAGAATGCGGCGTGAGAAGGTACTGGTGGTGGTCCACACTCCAGGTGTCGGTGGGAGTGGCTCGGTTGGTCGAACCCGGGGTGAGGGAGGGTAAGCAAGAAATTCGTATGTAGGCTTATGGGTAACGTGGGCGGGCATCATTATAAAGAGATTGTAAAGTGAATGGAGGTCTGGAAAAATGTCAGAAACACGGAAAGGCCATGGGTCAAAGCAAGTTTCTTACAAGAGAACAGCAAGAGAGGCGGAGCTGAAAAGACACAATTACGAGGAAACGAGTACGAGATGCGATCTAGAATAACGGTCAAAGAGCGGGTTTAGCAGATTCGATACACAATGCCACTAACCAAGACAAAAGGAGACAGAGTGCAACAGAGCAGAAAGCAGAGAGTCGTCAGGAGGATTATTTGTGGTTGCGAATTAGTTGAGTGAGATGTCGAGTATGTTGGGGGGGGGGGGGGACTTAAAGGCCATGTTCGATTATTCGAGCGAGAAAGAGAGACAATAAGAACATCTTATTACCACACAATGAAAACAATAAAGAGTTCCCATAATGAGAGCCGGGTGGAAGCCCTCTGTTCATTCATAGAAAATCTATGAAGAGTTGATGGTAACAACGGGGCTCACAATAACAATAATAATAATGTTCTTAGTTAGTTACCAAGATTCTACCACGCCTGCCATGCGATTATCCATCCTGATCGACCCCACTTTTTTCTTCACTGACATGTGCACTTAATCATATTCTTAATCTTCTAAGTCGAAGCCCAGAAAATGAAGTCCAGATATCCCGCTAACATATTTTCAGTAAATAAAAAATAACTTCGAATGAAATTACACGTCTCGAACGATCTTCGAGTGCCTATGCGCACGCCTGGAAATGAAACAGAGATACGCACAAAGTGAATGGACGCTGTGTTCGACAGTGCCGAGAGGGAATTGAATTCTCATCGCCTTCGTCTTTCCCTTATAAATCGTCCAAGCCGGTGCTACTGTACCTGGGATTACACGTCGACTGAGCTCAACTCTTCATGATCGCTCACTGTAGGATCACTTTTCATCTATCTATTCAATACTGATAGCGCCATGGCCGGTTCTACGTACTGACACCAATACTCCACTCGTTCGTGTTCCCTGACGAGTGTGCCCTCTAGATCTCTTTCCGCCTGTTCCGAATAATATCAATGGCTGAGTCAGAGCTTTAAATCGTTCATGGCCGCATCCGCAGAGCAAGGAATGGCAATTGACTTGATTGTTTCAATGCACCCGCTCGTGTACCTAGTCGCCTTGAACTTATACAAACAGATGAATTGTCGAGCCGACAGACACACCCGAAGAACCAAACTTCAAACTTCTGGCACCCTTGCTTGCCTCTCGTCTTGTATGCTGAGTTGCATTTCCGCACAGTTTACAAAAGAGGGCATTTTCTCAAAAACATAAATTTTGGGTTATTATATCGTAGCAAGGTCGCGGTTCTCAGAGCACCCATCACCCGTTTTTTCTCTCTCTCTCTATCAGGCCACACGCTCAGCTCGATCCTTCAACGAACTCCCCATGGCGTCGAACGCAACCTGGAGCTTCGTGCCCATGAATAACCAGATAAGGAGGGCCAGTAAACCTCCAAAGGTCTCCCATGTCTCATATACCGTCGTTTGACCACCTGGGCGTGACTCATCGTCTCGCAAGACTTGCCAGCGCTCCGCGTTGATCAGCCAGTGCGCTGGCGTCGCAAAGCGCCACGCCAGCCGGAAGGCCTCATCATCTACATGCGTCAGGATTTCGCCCGTTGTGAATGGCTTCTTGTTTTCATCGTCGACCATGGTTGGGGGTAAGTTAGTGTGGATGCGGATGCGGCGACCTGGTGCGGGTATTTGAGTGGCCGAGGGACTCTTGTCATGCTCGTTGATGATCTCTTGCTTTCGTCTGTGGAATGTCGGTCTTGCGGTGAGAGTGAGAAAGGGTGGTGAGTGAGTACATACATATATGGATTCCTGTGAATTATGATTATGTCTAGCAGCTTTGAAAAAATAAAATAAAGACAGTACATACCATTCGTTGTAAGACTCAAAGTCGATTAGAGTGTCCCAAACCTTTTGCTTGGGAGCTTTAATGAGGCTCGAAGATCTGATGGTGAACATAAAGCCCGTATTCAGTAGGGATGGGTTGCTAACAATCTTGATTATCACCGGGGGGGGGAGGACGAGGAAAGGAAGGAGGGGACCATCATACGAAAGAAGTATTTCAGGCAAATGTTGCGTGAATAGAACCGATACGGAACCGAGCAAGCAAGAAGAGATGAATTCATCTAATCTAATCTAATCTATTTAGATGATGCTGATGATGTAATAATAATAATAATAATAATAATAATAATTCCTATTTGGTAACCCTTAACGCTTAATCTTAATCGCTCACTCACTCACTTTCACCTTTCAAGTTATCGACAACACACCTGAGAGACGACAAATGTCTCTACAAGTCAATCTATCAAGTTCAGATATAACAAAGGCCTATCAAGATGTCCTCAATTCACGCGGGATAGATTGGGTCATCCTCACTTACGAGAAAGCCTCTAATGATCTCAGAGTACAGTCCACAGGGAATGGTCTTGAAGATCTTGAGGAGGAATTCTCCGATGGCAGGTGAATGCACATTCTACCTTGTCCCATTTAAAAACCTCTCACACAATCTCTTACAGGATCCAATATGCCTTTGCCCGGGTAACTGATCCGAACGTGAGCTTTACTTTAAGTGGCCAGCTCCAGGAGGACCCCTCGATTAAATTCCTTTCGCTTGCCATTTCGACAGACCAAACTGCCCAAGTTTGTTCAAATTAATTGGTGCGGAGATGGTGTTCCGGAGGCGAAGAAGGGACTGTTTCATACGCACTCGTCCGCCGTCGCCCGCTTCTTCCGCGGGACGCACGTCGTAATCAGCGCTCGAAATGAGGTTCGTCCGCTCTTTGTCCAATGGAAGAAGGAAAATCGCGTCTGATCTTCATCTATTTCTCACGTCTCACGAAAAAAAGTCTGATGTAACCCCATCCTTGATCATGTCGCGTGTGGAAGCCGCTTCCGGCGCGAGATACTCCGCTCATAATGAACAAGTGCGCAAGTTTGAACCGATCGCTCCCGTAGGCACGAGTTATACCCCGGTCGGGAAAGTCGATATCGCTGCTATACGTAGTGCGGCAGCTCCTGCGCCTCCCAAACCTACCATACCTTCTGCCCCCGACCAACCGCAGCAACAGCACAGCGGCCTCAATCGTTGTTACACCGGCTTCATCAGCTTCGATTGTCCGTACCGCAGTTGTTGGCAGTGCAGGAGCTGCGGCTCGGGCACCCGTCGGTGCCTGGGATGCGCCAAAACCGACTGTTATTGCTACACCGCCCCCGCCTCCGCCTACAGCCTCACGACCTCCCCCAAATGTTACTGCGGCCACTCCGCGCTTGGCGCCGGCTCATTCCGCAACTGTCTCCAGCTCGAACGTTCCTACAAAGCCCTCGGACGAAGATCGTATCGGCCCTGTTGTGAGTCTTACGTAATATAATCGTGCCCCTCCCCCCCTCAACAAATAAATCGGACATTGGACATTTTGTACAGGGCACCGCGTACACGCCTGTTGCGCTTCCTCCTCCTAAAAAACTCAACAATCCATTCGAAGCACGCGCACAGGCCGCGTCGGCTACCCAGTCGACTCCTCTACCGCGTCCAGCGGGGGGATCTGGCGGCAAATTGACTTGGAGCGAACGTCAGGCTTTGGCAAAGAAGCGTGCCGAAGAGGAAGCCGCTGCCAGTCGCGCCGCTGTCGCTCCGGTAGTCACACGAACAATCCAGCCCGTATCTACCACAGGAAGATGGGGCACTACTACCGCCGCGCCACTGTTGGCGTTGTCGCTGGAGCAGAAATCGCCAGCGCATCTCGGGAGCCTGAACCTGAACCTGAGGAAGAGCTTGCGGTATGTAAATCCTTCACAGAGTGTCCTCCCCGTATTCGAGTTGAGAGACCCGCGTAGCCTCCACCGCCTCCACCGCCACCGCCACCGCCCCGCCACCGCCAGCAGCGAGTCGTCCGCCGGTTGTGCTTGAGCCCGAAACCGAACCAGAGCCAGAATTCGTGGTCCCGCCTCCGCCTCCCCCGCCACCACCTCCGCCTCCACCGCCTCCGGTTGTCCCTGTTGCCCAGGTTGGTCCCCCTCCCCCTTTCACTCCGGTTCTGGTCGATGATGATCATGTACTGACTGAACACATTGCTTCGCAGTTGGCACAACTAAGTGTGCATGAACCCGAAGCAGCAGGTCCCGTTCCCGTTCCCGTTCCCGTTCCCACCGTGGGGGATCAAGGACTTACAGCCATCGCTCAGTATGATTATGAAGTATGTAGCAGTCCCTCCCCCCCCCCCCCCTTTTGTTCACCCACCTTCGCGTTGACTGATGGAACTTTAAATCTATCGCTATCTCTCACAAGGCCACAGAGGATAACGAACTGTCCCTTTTTGAGGGAGAGCTTATTGTACAGATCGTTCAGGAAGACGAAGATTGGTGGTTTGGTACCAATGTGGACGGCACACGGAGCGGACTTTTCCCAGCAACTTATGTTGCCCTCGTTGAGACGCCCGCGGAGCCTGAACCAGAGCCGGAAGTTGAGGCAGCACCTCCAACACCACCACCACCACCACCACCACCTCCACCGCCACCACCCGCTCCAGTTGCCGCAGTGCCGAAACCAGAGCCTACGCGCGCTGTAGATGAAGGTGTAGTTGCGATCGCATTATACGAGTAAGCTTGGCCCGGCCCAAACCAACCTCCTTGAAGATCCTTTTTTCTCTCTGATTTTTTTTTCTTTTTTTCTTTTTTTTTTTGGCTTAGCTATGACGCAGCGGAGGATAATGAAATATCATTCCACGAGGGTGACCGGATCGTTGGGATAGAAGCTATCTCGGATGATTGGTGGACTGGCAGTGACCAACATGGAAATGTTGGATTGTTCCCAGGTAAAACCGTGTAGTTGTCCTTGTGTGAACGTGCAGGCTGATCGAGAGGCTTCCTTCCTTCCTCCTTTTTTGCAGCGGCTTACGTTGAAGTGCAATAGTAAAAAGAGGGGGGGGGGGAGTGTGTATGTGTGTGTGAGTGTCAAAGATTACCAAAGTAGCAGCAGGTGGAAGGGAAGGAGTGTAGATTTTTTGAGCTCGATACGTGTTTGTTTTTAAAAGTTCAAATCAGTAGCAGAAAAACCGCCCCCACTACACATGTAGGAAACCATCAGAATTAGTGATTACTGAGGTTTGGTAGGATAAGCCGTTGCCATTATAAATATTGCCGTAACAGGATGCCATTTTGTCAGTCAGCGGTGATGGGAGAGTCGAGTCGGATGATTGATGATTGTTCGTTAGCGCGCTCATTAAAAGCGATAGGCAATAAGCGCAATAACGTCCTCTCTCTGTCTCTCTCTGTCTCTCTCTCCTCTATAGACAGTTATTTTCCTCCACCACCTTTTTTTTTTTTTTTTGGTCAAAAACTAAATGACAGGTCAGTTCACCTTTATCTCTTCCTATCACGTGTCTTTTTCTAAACCCCCCACCCCCCCCCCCCCCCCAAGTAGCTGTAGCTGCAGGAAAATCTGCGCTCGTGATAGGCGCAACGGGTCAAGTAGGCCAACACGTTCTATATGAAGTACTCCGTTCAACACATTTCACTCGAGTCTGTGAGGCTGGGCGTCGTCTCACCCAAATAGAAAGTTTACCGGAGGATGTGAAGAAAGTAGCTGGGAATGGTGGAAAGCTCGAACAACTCAAGGTGGTCGATTTTGGTGATGATGATGTCAGTAGTAGAGGAGGAGGAGGAGGAGGAGAGAGGAAGTGGCAGGAGACGTTTCGACAAGGCGCATTTGACGTCATCTTTATCGCGTGAGTTTACAAAAACAAAAAAAGGGCTCTCATTTTTTTTATTGATACCTATAATTTGGGGGGGGGGGGAAACAGGTTAGGAACGAATATGCACGACGCTAAAACTCGCGAGAATTTTAAAAGGGTGGATATGGATTATACCCTTAACGTTGCTCGTTATGCAAAGACTGAAGACGCGTCTCATCATCAACGATTAATCTATGTCTCAGTCCGTTTCTCGTCCTTTTATTTTATTTTTTTTTCTTTCCGTTGTAATTGCCCAACTGACCCTCTCCTTCCCTGTCCACACCCCTCAGTCGAACGCGGCAAAGAAGGACTCGTACTCGTTCTATTCACGCAGTAAAGCTGATACCGAACAAGGTTTAGCTGACTTGGGTTATGAGGATACGATCATCTTCCGTCCCGGTTTCTTACGCAATACGAATAGACCAGTGTTAAGACCTATCGAAGTGATCGCAGGGTAAGAAAAGAGAAAAATAAAACCTCTCTCTCTCTCTCTCTCCTCTCTCTTCTCTCTTCCCGTGGAGAATTAAATGATCCGATCCCCTTTTTCTTTTCTTTTTTTAGACCGATATCCACAGGACTATCGTTTTTCACGAATAAACTTGAGATCAACGTGCGTCAGAGATCACACACATCACACACACACACACACACGCTTATATATATAACACACCCCAGGTTGACCAACTCGGAAAGAGCATACGCATCGCAGGCGAACAAGGCACGATCGGTCTCCCACCCATCGCAGAAGCGACCTCGACCAACTGGGGAGTCTCAGGTTCTCGTAATTTTACCGTCGTCATGAACCGAGGTGCGCGTGCTTTAGCCCAGGAAAACATTTAGTTTTAGTTTTAGAGAGAGAGGATTCGGGGGCGTATATGTTTATATATATGTATCCTTCCCGAAGGATATGGGATCAAGAAATTGAAATTACCAAAGACAGGAGTGATGAGATACGGATGTAATTTTTAAAAAAAAACATTGTAAGGTATTTAAAGCGATGGCATGTGGTATGATGGCATGGAAAAGAGAGAAAGAGAAGGTGAGAAAGAGAAAAGATACAACAAGTCATCATCATAGGAAAAACCCTTAACTTCACTAAAAGCCGAGAAAAAAAAAAGGAAGAAATTACTCATTTTTGTTATTTTTTTTGGGGTTCATCGAACCTCTTTTTTTTTACGCACCATCATCACCTCGCGTATCCTCCCATCCATCTTCTGAACGCCCCAACCCCATCTTCAATTCACTTCCCAAACCACTTATACCCACCTTCTTGTCGTCGTCGTCGTTGTTGTTGTTGTTGTTGTTGTTGTTGTTGTTGTTACTGCCACCAACCAACACATGATGATGATGACTACTACGCCGACGAGATGATCTTGAACTACTACTTCCAAAATGAAGTAATTCGCTGATACTCCTTCGGATTTTCGCGCCCGCATGATGACTATTCTCCTTACCTCCATTCCCCTTCGAGGATGGCAAGTCAAGAGAATGACCACGACGGTCGTCCAAGTCAGGACCAGATGTGGCCGTACCAGTGCTTGTAGTCGATAAAGACGAGGAGGTAGTAGTAGTAGTAGTAGTGGTGGTGGCAGTCGTCGTCGTCGTCGTCGTCGTCCTCAAAGTTGGAGCGAAGATGGAAGCGGGATCGGGTATTAAATCCGCTACTCTCCCCTCCTCACACTCTTTTTCACCTTTGGTGGTTGCATCATCGGTGGTACTACTCTCTGGTCGTGGACACCGTGTGGATGGAACTACTGCCGAATTTGGGGAACGTTGCGAGTCATGTTCATCATCATCATCATGTTGTTGTGCGCCACGTTGGGGTGATACCTCATCCTCAAAAGGTGATGGGAGGAAAGTAGATGGAGATGTGGTCGTGACGCCTCCCGGCATGCGCTGGGCAGATACAGGTGTAAGGGGCGAGAGGCGTAAGCGGGGGGTTGGGAGTCCAGTGGCTGTGTTAGTAGGCTCGATCAACAAGGCAGAGAGAGAGAGGATGTGCCATCACGCACCTGCTCGCGAGATATCCACTGACCGACTCTCTTCTCCCTTTTCTTTTTCTCCTTCTCCTTCCTCCTCCTCCTCCTCACCCTCCTCGTCCCCCTCTACATTGTCATCCCCATCCCCATCCCCATCCCCATCCCCATCCTCTTCTCCCGTTGGGCGACCTTCCATCTCCAAAAATGATCCCACAGCATCCATCGGTAACCATGGAATGGGTGGTTCCGCCCGTACAGACTCATTTCCCATCTTATTACGATTCTTACTCTGCGCTTTGTGGTTACTGCTGCTGCCAGATTCTCCACGCACGACCGAGCGAGAACTTGAGCGCGCACGCACAGAAGTGGGGAGGCGTAGACCAGCCTTGTTTTTGCGTATGCTACGCCGACGGGCGGCACTTGCGCGGCTCACCTGACTCGCTATTGACAGTTGTCGATGTGGAGTGTTGGATCTAGACGTGACAGGGGAGGATTGGGACCTCCTCCTGCCGAAAGCGGATGGAGGAGGGCGCGAACCGGAAGGATGATCAGTACGCATCATCGTGAATCGTGCTTGTGCAGCGATGGCTTTGCCCATCACGTCGATGACTTCGGCTCGCGAGACCGTGGTGAGATCCACACTGGCTCCATCTGGTAGTGCACTACCGCTTGTGTCATCCTCGTAAGCATTATCATCATCTGTTATATCGGTCGGATCTTCCGTGCCGCCCGTGGTGGTAGTTGTTGTTGTGGTAGTGGCAGTGGTGGTGGCGGCATTAGTAGGTGTAATGTTGTCCGTCACTGCCTCCCGTTGCTTGGTAGCTGCGGCGGTCTTGAGCCTGTCAACTTCGGTTGCCTCTTTATGAGCAGCGTTCCATGCTTCGTCAACCTCACTACGGAGAGTGGCTATTTGCGCGCGAGCCTTGTCGAGATCTCGAGTACGACGAGCATAACTCGCATTGAGCTTACGCAGAGCCACAGCGAGGGCACTCGCACGATGGGTATCACGAGCAGCCGCGAGCTGATTACGGTGAATCGAAGCGTGTAAAAGGTCCTTAGCGTGAGTGTCAATGTTGCATAATGTGTTAGAGAGTTGGGTGAGCAATTCGCCATCTGCACCGGATGCTGCAAGGGCACGTAGCAACATGTTACGACGATGTGCCTCGAAACGCCAGCGCGCAGAAGCGGTGTCCCAGGAACGTTCGATACGAGCAGAGTCTTCGGGTAAACGGGAATCGATGTCGGATGGAGGGAGGAGACGGATGAATTGTTCCTTTGCGCTCTCGCGGATGGCACTCGAGACAAGGGATTGAAGCTCGGTTGATGTAAGGGCCCAATGGGCGGCATCGAGAGTGAGATGCTTGTAAGGTAAGGGCTCGGGCGTGATGTCCAATTGAGCTGGAGGAGGATTGATTGGAGGAGATATGGATGAGATAGTGGCTTGAGAGGGTTTTCGAGGAGGGGCTGGGCTCATGAGAGATGTTGAGAGGGTGAGAGGAAGGGTGGGTGTTCCTGCACGAGAAGTGTCTGGGGTTAGCTGAATAGAAACATGTTGTGGATCGAGGGGTAGTTGGTCTTGAGAAGGGGATGAAGTGGTTTGTGGGGGATCATGAGGAGATAAAGGAGTGGTGCTATAACTGTAACTTGATGACGAGGGAGGAGGGTGAGAAGGTAAGGATCGATCTGGGATTGGGATTGGAAGTTCGGTTTGTTGATTGATAGATGGTTGGGCAGGAAGGGTTGTTGATAAGGGTGGGAGAAGAGATTGGGGAGAGGGAGAAAAAGGGTCAGTCAATTGAACACCTGATCCGGGTGCAGTCCAAGCTGGAGCAGGGTCTGAGGAGTGGAGAGAGGGATGATGTTGAAAGGAAGGATCCTGATCCTTGGATGAAGATGATGAAGATGATCCTAATAAAGTAGTCTGTTTGCGTGTTCTTGGGCCAGCAGGAAGGCGAGGACGAGGACGAAGCATAGATGAAGAAGTGGCGAATCGAGTGGGAGAAGAAAGTAAAGTAGTTGGAGATGGAAAGGAAAGTAAATCTGGTGAAGATGAAGAAGAAGAGTAATTATTATTATTAGTATTGCTCGAGCTAGAAGGTTCAGGTTCAGGTTCAAGTTCAAGTTCAAGTTCAGGTTCAGGTTCAGGTTCGATTGAGCGAGAATGAGAATGAGAGTTTGTTCTTGTAATCATTGTCAAGTTGACAAGTGACGGTGAGAGAGTTGAGAGTTATCAATGAGCGCTCATTCATTAATCAGCAAGAAGGGGGGGGGACAACACAACAGCCGAAGCCGAAGGAGAATGAGAATGCGAACGAACGCGAATAAGAATGAACGGAACGGATGATGATGATAATAACGGTGAGGAAGTGGAAGTGAACGTCGAGTGTTGATACCCGACGACGATGTACTCTCGTTCCCGTCACTACTCGGACTGTTGACGACCGAACAACGATTGATCTTCACTCTCCCAACGACGAACTGTTTGTTGGTTCAACGATATCTTATTCTTCGCTTCCAAACATGAATGCCTTGCCTTTGATCAACCGAGCTTCTCAGCAATTGTCTATCGTACTATCTCTCTGTATCTTACCCGTACCTATTCCTATTCCACGACTGGTCCCTGTCTCCCTCGTGGCACGAACAGATCATGACACGACACGGTAGTATTACGAACTTTTTGACCTGTCAGATAGACATCATTCATTTCTTTTGCCTTTACCCTGTCGCACGATCAGTACCTAGATCCCCACCCCACAGCGGGGTACCTTTGCCAATCAAGATAATGATATCGGACTATTTTGTTCGAGTCGGATTATGATTTGGTGTACCATTTCTTCTTCAACAGGTCCAAAATTCTTATTCGCATCCGTGTCCGTGTGACAATAAATAAATAAATAAAAAAACAGTAAATAAATAAATCGAATTTGAATAAATAAAAACAATTTGGAGAAACCCCCATCTCCTTTCAACGCCATTATAACTGAACCCTGAAAAATATGGTTCATCCTTCATCCATGAGATCATTCCCGGTGACATGCGGTGTTCCCCCTTTCCTCCGAGAACGAATGAACTTTAACAAATATAATAATAATCTCACTTCTTGCCACAACTAGCCGGTGAGACTTCGCCGCTTCTTCTTGCCAAAGCTCCCAGGGTTTAAAAAAGACTTGACTGATCTGCATCATCATCATAAAACACCCAACAGTGATTTAGAAAACCACGTTCGAGCGAAAATCGGAATCCAGAGCATCATCTTTTGTTTTTTGGCCGTCAGTTAATCATCGGTTCCAATGATGGATAGTACAGGAGGGGAAAAAACGTACCTTGATCAGGGTCAGAACGAGAATTGAGAGGAGTCGGAACCGACCCAGCAAGCTGGAGAAGCGAGAACGCGAGAAGGATGAGCGTGGATACCGCGAGCTTCATTTAGATCAAAGGGGTAGTGGTGGTAGTGGTGGTGGTGGTGGTCTTGGTAGTGGTAATAGTAGTGGTGGTGGTGAGGTGGAGGGGAGAGTGTGTACAATGTATCTGTGTGCGTGTGTGGGTAGATGGGTTGCGTTACGCAAGAGATTCGGTAAACTTTGTGATTTGCAGAAGTCTTTCTTATCGACCTTCTGGCTATTTATCCTACCGCGGCACGCAAGTTTTGGGGGAGGAAGGGGGGGAGCGGAGTCATGATGGGGAAAAAACCAAGCAACAAGTCAATTGGAAAATGGCACTGCAAGTGTTCAATTGATTGGGCGCAGTCTCGTATGAATCATTCGTTTGTGGGTTTGTATTGTGTAGGAATTCGCCTAGTGGGGCGGAAAGTATAGCGAAATCCCACGCCATATGGAAACACATGAGGGCCCTAAGCGGTTTCGGCCAGTCACCCGGCCCCATCTCCCATCGCACTTGATAGTTGCCTAGTTCATCGCTTTCCCGTTCCCGAAGTACAATATAGTTCGTTTCAGAGAAACAGGCTTACACAGTGATATATCAAGCACGTATGTCTGAGACCAAGCCTCTGCCTCTAGGGAAAGGAAGAGGGGGAAGTTGGGGGACCTAATTACCAAGTTTGGGGTTAGTACAGTAGCTGGCTGGGCCCTTAACGCAAGCAAAACACGTACGATGATGATGAATCACGTTGACTCCTTAACCTGTGTCCCATGGTACGAGCCTGATGAACTGAGATGACCTATTTGTTTTCTTCTCACAGCCGCTACCACGTGTGAGAGTCAGAAAAGCTTTTTTTTTGTTTTTGTTTTGAGAGAGAGAGATCTCGACCGTTCTAGGTTTGACTATCTGTACGACTACTTGCTGCGGTTGGTTGGGGGAATGCCGTTTCATGGCCTGTAGTAAGTTTAGTACTAACTATACAGTTATTGAGGTGTTTACGAGAATACAATTCTCGTCGTTGGTGATTCCTACAAATTTCCCAGTTCAGCAAATCAATTGTCTACTACTCCATGAGGCGATGCTTACTGCAAGCGAGACGACT
Organism: Multifurca ochricompacta; assembly: GCA_022496185.1. NCBI lineage: Eukaryota > Fungi > Basidiomycota > Agaricomycetes > Russulales > Russulaceae > Multifurca > Multifurca ochricompacta. Next base: position 48,879 of record WTXG01000056.1, on the reverse strand, counting down.
GTCTGATATTCATCTTTCAATTATAGCAGCACGGCACTTTCCCTTCTTCATCGGTAACAATTAAAGAGAACAGAAAGAGAGAGATACGCCTTTACGGCAACCGCTTCCCTGGCTGACTGATCCGTTCCCAGATGATGGTGTGGCCCCCCCAAGAACGTCATTACCCGGGGATTTTCATGAGAATACCTTATTCTTATTCTTCTTCTGTATGGGTGTGGTGAGCAGCGTGAGACGGGTAGATTTCAAAATTCGGTGGCTCATGACGTGGGTCCTTGTGGCGTGTATCAAAACATGACATTCAGGTCCGAGTGAGCCACCTGCTTATTGTGGTGTTGAGACACATAGACGTCATACATATCGTCGTCGTCGTCGTCGTTGGATGTTGCACGCCCTGCCCTGCCCGCCTTGCCCTTAAGTCAACCTGTCAGTTACATACAACCACCCTTACCCTAATCCAGTACACCGCGTTTTGCAAGTACACAAGTTGTATTGGTAGGAGAATGGCACGAAGGCAATGAATAACAGATGTATGAATCGGAACTTGTGTTCTCTGTCTCTTTGACTCTTCTCCTTCCTTCTTTCCTCCCTTCACCCGCCCATCGTATCACTACTGCACGGGTTCCTTATCCTCACGCTACATACATACCTACCACTTTCCCTCTCAAGTTCCATCACCCTTTTTTTGCTTCGGACGAAGGTTTCTTCTGCGCCCGCACCGCCATTATTTCGACTCATCTCCCCTTCGGCAAAATGTTTTGGGAATTTGCTATTTTTTTTTTTCCTGTGACTCACCACACACACACCCATTCACTCACTTGTTCTCTGGTTAAAATTGGTATTTCTATTTTTATTTTTTGCACCCGGATCATTCTTCTTTATGCGGCCCGCTGGGAAATGTTACATACATACAGAGCGCGACACCCCCCTCCTCCAAGGACACTGCATTTTTTTGCGACAGGTAGGAAAAAACATCATCACCCGCGGGTTCTTATGATGGGTTCAGTTTTGGGTCCTAAGACCTTGTTTTCTTTAATTCGGCGGGCCGGAAGGGCTGTCCTTTTGACACCAACCACTTCCACGCAAATCACCAAAGTTTTTAGCCCTGTCGCGTGCTGCTGCGTCGCTCATGTCAGAGGCACGCGGTAGATATACCTTTCTCCCCCAAGAAGACGAGGATTCGAATCGATCAACCGGAGCTCAGGGTCGTCGTGATTGTGATACAGACGACAATAACAAGTGTACGTGTGATCTAGTTGGCTCACTCAACCACACACACACACACATTCTTCTTCGGTCTTTTTGGAAAAGCTGCTGAATACATCCTCCTTCATCCTTCTTCTTTTTAAAACATTTTGTGAAAAAAAAAAAAAACAGCTTCAGCAACGGTGGGACCCTCCCCTGATTCCGAATTTTGGAAGCATCTCATTCGTTGGGCTATCATTTTCATCACCTCATGTACGATCATCGACGCAGTCGTCGTACTCTACTTTTCTTCCTCTACGCCAAGAACACGTTTTTTCCTTACGATTGCCCCCCTGGACAACCGCACCTTCAGCTACGCAGTTCCTACATCAATTTTGATCAACTATATGGCAGCCAAGGGGAAGCAGCAGCAGCGGTGGTGGTGGTAAGATTCGCCCAACTCCACACGGGCCGATCATCAACCATATCATCGCTATCGCACACCTCTCACGCCTCCATCCAAACACGGTCATATCTAGTAATCCTGGTGGGGGGATGACCATAAACGGTCTCGTCCCTCTCGATGCGCGAAGGCTCTGGGTCAACGATGAGGTAAGTTACGCACTCCATGAATCCTCTATTCAGAGTTGACAAACTCGAGCGCTCCGTTTTCGTTTTCTCTCTCTCTCCCCTTCCCTTGGAATCCGTCGCAGATATCGACGATCGTGCAATTTCGCGCGATCGATTACGGGATGGAGAACTGTACGATCGCCCTGATCACACCCACATCTGCCTCACCCACAACTATTGCACCCGTACCGAACCCCAACCACACTTCAACCACCAGCGGCGAAATGCCCTCAGATGTAAAAGTCATGGTCACGGGGAGTAATACTACCACCACTCAAGGGGACTTGGACGTATGGGCATTAAAAGTCCCTCCACAATTCAACGTACGCAAGCTCACGTGGGCTTCACGGCCTGAGCGTAAGGAACACATTGGGTTACTCAAACTTGAAGGGGAGACGCGCACGTTCGCTTGTCCTTCAGGATCATATCATACTTTTGAGATATCGTGTGGGACCCCTGGATGTCATTTGGACATCCTAGGTGTTGGTCGTGGTGAATCGGGTACGCCCTTTCTTTCATCTCTTTTTTTTAATTTTCTAAAGGTCATTGACCTTGTCTTTTTTTGGGTTTTTTTTCACAAGGTATTTACGTGAAACAGTATCAGTCCATATAAATCGAGGACCCCTGGTCACTATGGTTTGGCAGGCAGGGCCACAATTGAGTTCTTTTTGTACGGTCTTATAATTTATCCTTGCTTCCATGTCACAGTTGCATTCTCACCCCCCCCCCCCCTTCCGGCCAAGCGATAGAGGAATCCCGAGGGGCGATGGGCATAATCCTGCCAAGTGGGTTAGAATATATTAAATCGGACAAGTTTCTTAAAAAAATAATTTTTATCGTACAAACAAGGAAAGTCATGGCATTAAAAGAAACATCAAACGACGAGGGAAACCACATCGACCATACTCTTGTCTCTCTTGATAGACAGGTCTGATCCCTGCGCAAACGTGTTCGAGCCGAGAGTGGGACCTTCTGAATGGTTGATCGTCGTGTGTACTCCATGATCTTTCTCTCGAAATGTAGGGGCTCTGCGAAAGCGGGAGCCGTGCTGATTTGATCCACCGTCTCCTTAAGCCAGCCATGGCCCATGGCGACGCGAAGAATGATCATTTGTGGAGATAGCGACTAATCAAGAGAGAAAAACCACGTATCAGTTCGTTCGTGTTCTACAAAGAAGAGAGAGGGGGGGGGGGGGGAAGAAAGGAAAAAGAAACTCAACGCAAAAAATACCCCAGGTGTAGGAGAACGCGATAGCCAAAGGACCGTTTTGGGCTTCCGTGACAACGAGACCGATTCCAAGAATGGAAAACGGGGCTGCGGATTCGATGAGCATCGCCGTGACGCTCGTGTAAGTCTTGGACATCTCAGGGGAGAGAACCTCCCTGGTGAGTGCTCGCATTCTCATGAGTCGAAAACAGATCATGGAAGTGACGATGAGTTCAGGCTGACACTTAGAGCCACCCATGGTACGCCAAAGTTGGCCGGTTTGCCGTTCAACAAGAACGAGTTGGGTAAGGAGCTCTCCACTATCGTAATGATCACGAGCACTGTGCGGGGGGAACGGATGCAAATGATGATAAGCCGCTGAAGTGCGCTCACATACACACATACACAAGCCCAAACTCCACATACCGGAAGAAGCTAGGTATATTAGCACCGGTAAGATGATAATGTACCAGCGTGAACCCCAAATCATGTAACACCGATACACCTGTCAATAATCACCGCGCGCATAGCGTCAGATCAGATACAGATGCGGATACGATACAACAACAAGAAAAAACAAAAGGCTTCCATTTGGCTTGCTGCGCCGCAAGCCGAGGGGGAGGGGGAAAGCAAGGGAAGGAAAGAGAAGGGAAGAGAGAAGATAAGAAAGAACAGAATGGAACCGGAACGGAAACATACGAGGAGCCCGTCACCGAGAATGTTAGCTGTGGCGTCTGCCGCGGATCCGAAGACGTTGTACCATGCGTTTTCGGTGGCTGAGAAATATCCGAGCGGGCCGCCCGGGTAATTACGATGGTCGATCCACATGAACTGGCCCCACAGCGCATCCGTGACTACAGCGATGGTGACAAGAGAGAGTAGGACAGCGCCGTAGGTCACATATATCTTTCGACCCCTCTGGTAACTTGAGGAACGACCCGAGATACAATATACCGCAGCGAAGAAAGTGCAGACTTCAATTCCTACGGTTACGGTAAAAAGTATTTAGTTTTTTTTTAAAAAGTTTTAGTTTTAGAATATGCGCCTACCGTAAAGGATTGCACGGAAAAAATTACCAACGTAGAGGGACCGCTCCAAGGGAAGATCGATGGGCGTCGTTGGAGAGACGGCTGCTGCCATCACGATGAGTATGAGCTGGAGAGGTGGGTGAGGAGGGGAGGGAGTGGGGAGTGAGGAGGAGGAAGAGGAGGAAGAGAAAGAGGAGGAAGAAACTTCTCGCAGATTGACTGATATATTTCAATTATCACACACGCACACATTCATTTCCTCAGAACACTATCTCATTCTCTCTGTCGTGAGCGTGAGCAACAAGCGAATGAAAACCGTCCCGTCTTCCTTAAGCGCTTTATGTGTGTGTGTGTGTGCCTGGACCTCTCTCTCCGTACAGTATTTTCATTCATCCACTCTTATTTAGCAGATGGAAGGTTGTCGAGATTGACCACGTACGTACACCCACGTACAGAAGAGTAAGTAGAAGAAGTGGAAGGAGTGAAAAAGGTGGAAAAGTGGAAAAAGTGGATTGGGATTGGGATTGGGATTGGGATATTGTGGGTCACGCGGTGCCACGGACCCTATACATAATGCCGGCAGCCAGTTCCTGTTTCTGCAATCCCATATTATCAATACCTTTTCTCTCACTCACTCACTAGTGCTCTTTCTACGCCCGAACCCACATTCGATGATGATATCCCGTTATCCACGCTCTGCCGCAGCGCTCCTCTTCGCCTTGAGTGCTGTCTCTGCAGTTTGGACGGTTACGCTAATAAGAGCGGTAAGGCAATTCAAGTTCAGTGCCATCATCACAGCGACTTGCATAATACCAAGCACATCCTCGTCCTCGTCACATCGTATGTCCACGTAACTCCTCCTCTATTGATGCCAAAAAAGTGTGTGAGAGAGTGAGAGTTGAGAGTGTAAAATAGCTTCTTCCTCTTACTCTTACGAAGGCCTTGACTTCCCCACGATGCTCCCAATCGATTTATTACCCTCGGTGGGTCTAGTCGCGGAAGAAAGCGTTCACTTTGCGTTGGATACACCCGAAGCTTATGAAGAGTGGATGCATTACCTACCCCCCGGCGCTGGCGTCGTCCGTCTTGGCCCCGAAAACAGAGCGTTCATCGTCGGGATGTTCCACGAGTTACATTGTCTGCAATACCTTCGTGATGAAGTTGTCGCCGTAGAGCCCGTGTGGCCCCACGTTCAGCATTGCATGAATCTACTTCGTCGCGCGGTGTTGTGCGATGCTGATACGACTCTCGAGCCTGGAGACTTTACCGAGCGTGATTTCACGTCGGATCGCTTGGGCCAATATCATGTCTGTCGGGATTGGGGGGCTGTGTACGATCAGATGGCAGTCAATTGGGTGGAGTGGTGGAAGTATGGCAAAGCACATAACATTACTGGTAAGGACTGGTCCTTTTTTCCCTTGAAATTGACGTAGAGTTGTCGTTAGTTTTAGGAAAACCAAAGAGTGTCGATGCGGTATCTGGGAAATGACAACGAATATATATTATATCATATTATACACCTAGTCTTAGTCTGTCTGTGTCTGTCTATTATATATAATCTAGTTCTATGTCGGAATCGGACATCCTTATCACTATAAAAAAGAAAACAGATGAACATCACAAGGATGTTATTGGGGTTGAAATTAGACACAGACCTTCTCTCGATACGACTGTTGGTTGAGTAAAACCTGTTCATACACATGTTCCCAATCGTTGCATACCGCAATATTAGCAAAAGGGTGAGGGTTATCCGGGTTGAGTACTTGAATAAGGGTCGTATCAGCACGGCAAAGGGACATCTGCCGAAGGTAGTTGAAACAATGACGATTAAGCTCCGAAGGGGAGGAAGGTGGTTGCGTCTTGTGGGCGCTCAGAAGTTCGGTACGGATGAGATCAAGACAACGGAGTTGGTGAAACATAGATATACTGAACGGGCGCTGTTCGGCGGTACCAAGGTAGATTGTTCCATTCTCGGGGATGAGTTCCCGCCATTCCATGTCGGCTTGATGGGTATCCAATTGATAATGAGTTGACTCTTCCGAAGACATTAAAACCTTTTGCTGACTCTCGGCTATGGGCCATAAACGAGGGTAATCACTACCGACAAAGGCTAATTGGGTTGTTGGTGGATGATCTTAAGGAGTAAAATAACGTGATGTGACACATACTGAAAGGGCTAGGAGGGTCAGGCAGAGGATGGAGGATATGATGCAAGTACAAGGTACCACCAAGCTTGAGAAGAATCATTAAGGTTATCACAAAGGTGAAGAGTGTCGGTGGTGCCCTCCACAGTGAAAAATTGGAGTTGGGAGGGTTCATGACAGCGATAGTCAACTAGCTAACTCTGGTCGGATGGGAGAAGAGAAGAGAAGAGATAACGAAGGGTGTAAGGGAGAGGAATGCGTGAGAAATAGTATCGGCAAAATCCGTATAGCTGTAGCTTACACACACTGTACAAATCAAATAACAATATTATTACAAAGGCCAGCACCCCAACACCCCACTTTCTTTTCGGGTTCATGCATGTATGGCTCGCTATGATTTAAATTTGCGGGCGGTGGATTCTCCTCGCTCGTGCTCCTCATACACAATCACTATCCTCCAATGTCTCAAATTTATGTTCGTAAACTTGAGCATCCAACTCGTACGTCAATTATGATCTTTTCCATTCCCGAGAACCCCCATTCACGTATACAGCCGTACAACTCGACCTAGTTGTGAATATTCTAATAAGGGCATATGCCGGAGGTGCGCGCATACACTCACAATTTTCACATCTTTCATTTGTTGACCATCAAGCAAACATCAAGACATCGCCGAACAAGTCTTTACTGGCGGTGACCCAGCATTGGCTGACCTCGTCTGGCGCTCGATGATCAAAGCAGGTGTCCACAGTGGCGTCCTCTATGTTGCATCCACAGAGCCGGAATCGATAAACGCCATCGGGCTTTGGTTTCCTCCCGGTCAGTTACTCTACGCGACGTGAGTAAACAATTAGTCCTTTAAGCTCTTTCTCACGCGCTCTCACGCTCTCCCGTACACTCATCAGTCCAGACCAGCTCGCCCTTGGTTTCTCTGACCTTCTCGCACGACTTTCCCCAGAGCACCTCAATTGGTTCTTAAATGATGTTCGTTGTTCCCCACCCTCATGTCCCACAGCTCCCAATACCCTTATCAGTTTTCCGCCAAGACTCGGGAGCTCAAGGCGCGTATTTTCGGACCGACGGTGAGTTTTTCCCCCAAGGCCTATCAACAACCCCGTATGAATTGGGTTCAACTAGCTTGAACGCGATACCTGGTATGCTAATTGCATCGCCACCGATCCGTCATGCCAATCCCGCGGCTTGGCGTCTGCCATCATAAATCACGTGATCGCTGAGGCCGCAGAGACAAAGAGCGTGGTCGCTCTCGGAACACAAACCGAGAAGAATGTGCGTCACATCGTCATTTTTTTTCCCACCCCGTTATCTGAAAAAGACTGCACCTCAGGCTACATTCTATCGTAATCGCGGGTTCGTTGAGCATGGCCGCTTGGATGCAGACACACCCTGGGGGTGCTTCACTGGTAATATATTCATACACCAGTCCAACGTCCAACCTGACGCCAGTCGAAATCTTTGATGGGCTATATTTCACCTGGGGTGGGAGTGGGGTGTGTGGGCATACCGAGTTCGATTCAGTCCTTAAGCAAGTGAGTGCGTCAACTTATGATTATCGTACCTAACCCAACATGAATAGGCGAGTCGGTCTAGATCATAGCGACGTATACTAAGTTGTCCATATGGAAGGTAATTGCCACATAGTCCCCTGCAATTACGTACGCCGCACAACACTTTCACTGAGTTCGCATCTGTGCTGGGGGCGAGTGAGCCACAACTAAGTGGGTTAGGAAAATACGCTGTACACCCCCTTCAAAACTACCGCATTATTGAGAATGGTGTGGTATGCGTACCACGCGATTCCTCCTCGCCTCCCCCCCCCCCTCCCCCTCCTCGGCGCCGCAACATAAAAGGGTTAGGATTAAACGTCCTGCTTCGTCTCAGCGTCTCCGGACATGTACCAAATACACATTTTTTACAAATCGCGCGCCTCTTTTGCTCTTCTTTTTTTTTGACCAAACAGTTTTACGCTCTCGCCTCGAAGGAGTTGGGCGTTGGGTTGGCTCTGGGAACCATCCCCAGGGGCCCAGCCCCCCCTAAAACCCACACACACACGGTCTTAGTTGGGTTCAATTTGGGTTCAATTTGCATTGCTCCGTCTATATATCTCATCACTGGTGGTAAGGTCTCTGGCTATTTTGTGTTCGTTTGCTTGTTCCCTCCAAATTTTTCCTATCTTTACGTTGTTTTTTGAGGGGTTCCTCCCCTCCTCAGTGGTTTCATGCGGGCAAGGAGCAAGGCTTTAGCGTCTGCCCAGTCATTGATGAACTGCTCACTTATCACCAGGCCAGGTATTATACTGCTCGCTTCCCCTATGATCTTGAAAGTAATATAATCCAAAACTGAACCAAAAGTCATGGGAGCTGAGCATGAGCGATCAAGATCGACGCCTCGCTCTGGGTTGGTTTTGTGTGACTAGTAATAAAAATCATACATACACCCCCTCCCCATTCAGAATTGTATAATCAATAAAGCAATCAATGCGTATGCTACCATGGCTGGCGGTGCAACGAGACAATAAGACCAGAAGATGGTCCGACTTATTAGTCGCTCGAACGAATCGCTAGTGGCCTGTGTGATCTATAAAAAAAAAAAGGGGGGGGGAGGAGGCAGAGAAAGGAAGATCAGACAGAGAAAAAAAACAATAGGTTGCCCCGAGAAAGTGAGGTGGCATACTTGGGCCAGAGTTAGGGCAGGAGGGGACGCTAGCAAGAGCACGTGGCTCAGTATAAAAACGGGGCTGGAGATATATAGATATATATATGTGTGTGTGTATTTTTCAGTTATGAAACGCTTTTTTCTTTTGGGTGGGTAACGCACTCTTTGAACACATGCGGATAGCCTCGCACCGTTCCGAACACCACGAATGGAAGGAGCAACGCGGGAGCAAGAAACATACGAGCAAGTATTACGACGAACACGGTCGTCCCCTCACCCTTATTCTGAAGTGGTGGCGTTGAACACGGTCGCGTTCCAGTGTCATCTTTCTGACTCTTCCTCAGACAGAAAATCATCTTGTGTAACCTACTTGCAAATAAAACTCTCAGGCTCTGTGATTCATAAACGTCGTCAGAGTTGGACGGTTCAGGAATATCAGAGGGTGATTTCTGGTGGAAGTATGCACCGAGAACGACGAGAGTGAGAGGAATCGAACAGTCTCCTGCTTGAGAGATTGCACCACAAATGGGACGGAGATAGACAGAGAGTAAATGTTGCAGCGGTTCATTAAGTGCGACCACGAGGATACGATGGATGCCCAGAGAGGCACAGTCATCGACCCAATCAAAGTTCTCCAGGCCGTGAGTCCTGAGCGTACTGTACGCTGTAGAAGCGTGGGAGGTGGGCGCGACCATGCTGGTAGCGAGTTAACACTACTATATTGAGAGCTTTGGTGGGAGTCGGCGACGATAAGTGGTGGGGCCCGATCACTGTCACCAAAGCCAGAAGGGTGGACACCAAAAGAAGTACGATCATTCTCAAGTTCCTCTGAGACACCAAAGCTTGAAGCGCACGTAGTTTCGTCTGGGGATACCGCTTTGGAGAGTAGGCGAACCCCATAACTCCAGCGAAGCTATTTCAAAAATCCCCCCCCCCCCCGATGCGATGGGTTGGTAGCCTGATGATGATTGGGGAAAAAAAAAGAAATGAACTCACCAACTGCCCCATAGTACCACAAAGTAGTAGATAGGTGAGTGAGCGTCCCACTATGGCATCGACTGTGTCCTCTTGCCCCCAATTAAGTCCTGGAACTGTAACGGCAAGCGACTGAAGAAGAGCGACTGGAAGAGAATTTGAATTCATGATCATGGCAGCAGCCATGGCGAAGTTTCTATGTGGAATGTCAATATCCATCCATAAACAGGAGATGGGGCTATACCGCTGTTGACGATCAAGTTTGAACAGGGGTCCAAGAATCCACGCTACACCCAGGGAGACCACACTGACGAGCACAAAAAAAATTGGAATGATCCATAGTTCTCGTAGCTTATCTACAGAAATATTAATGGATAAACTGGTCAGGCCGTGGAGGGTTTACATACCGGATGAGAGGGAGAAGGCAACTTTAGAGAAGAGGAGACACGGGGTGAAGAAATTCACATTTATAACGTTAAGTTTCTGTACATGAACAAAGAAAATAAGAGAGGGAGGTAGGCAAGATTAATAAAAACTGACGTGCTTTCTGCGTCGTCTTGTCCAAAATACCCTGTCGAGCAAGAGCGTAACCAAGAATGGATACAAGGGTGACTTGAAAGATAGACTAGCATAGGGTAGGTAAGAGCTTTGAGCGAGAATGGCGAATAAAATCAGTCAAATTTTGGTCCTTACACCAAAGACAGTCTGGAAGAGAGGCCATATAGGGGAGACATAGTGGAGCAAGGACTTGGTAGTCAATTCAAAATTAGACGCCGGGGGCAGTGGGAGTCGGGTCTCAACTTTTATTTGGTCTTGGCGCCGCGCTAATGTTCCTGGGACTTGAATTGGAAGACGAGACGAAAAGATGAAGACACATGGGGTCCCCTTAAATGAAATCATGGGATTGTGTGTGCCTGTCCAGCCTGTCCAACCAGAGCCAAAACTAGTCATGTGAGTCTTCAAGCCGACTGAGTGCGACCAACCAACAACCGCACAATCCGCACTATGAAGGTTCACGGAGAAGTTTTCTTTTCTTTTTGCTTTTGTTTTCGTTTTCGAATCAGCGTCCATGAAGCGTCGAGACGTCCAGCCTCGCCGTACCTTACGTAGGCAATTAACAGAATGTGGACAGTCAACAGCCAAATTGAATAGGCCACGATTTGATGGTGGTTGGTGGCTGAATCGATTTTCAAAGAAGGTTATGCAATTCTTAATCTGGGTGATCCTGGCCAGAAGGAACGTTCAGTGTGTGTATGTGTGCGTGTGCCAGAGCAGAGCAGAGGAGGATAGAGCAAGTCAGCTGCTATACTAGGAGTCACCCTGTTTCAACATGATCATCACACATGGATCGAGGCAGGCAGGCGTACTCCAAGCAAAGGTGAACGACACAAAAAATACGCACCATCCCAGTGAGGCACTCATATGGGATCCTTTGATCGGTCGAATGGTAATTGGTGTTTGGTACAAACGCTGGGTGTACGACTAACAAACTTCGCCGCCAATATGGCTGTAGTCATACCACCACCAAGAGCTTACGATCCCCGCACACACATCGGCCAGGGCACCCCCTTGCGGCGAAAGCCATGACTGCAAACAATCTTTTTCTTTGGTTTTTAGAAAAGATGTGAGACCTGTGTTCAAGGCAAGGCACCCTTTCAGCTGCTACAATCATGAGTAGATGGGAGATTGGCATCCGGGCCATGGTAGAGAGTGGCATCAAGAAAAATAAAAAGTCCGCCATTGTCGGTTGATTGAATGAATAGACACGCACCTTTCAACCCCACTTCCTCAATCTCATCATAACTCTTCCTTTTCCTTTTCCTTTTCCTGTCCCCATTGTTGGAAATGGATCAATATGGCCAGGTCGGATCAATCGCTAAGTGTGTGGTACTAACAAGCGAGTTGTGTCTTGTGCAGTAGCACTAGGACTGTGTTTCATCTTCCTGTGAATACCTTGATACCTTACTTGATTAGACACAATCCTTTATTGTCTCAGTTACTATAAGCACACTCTTTTACAGTATTTAAAGATGCTCTCACTGTATGGTTCACTTCAGTTCTGACCATCATAACTGAAGTGAGTATTCTGTTATCTTATCTTTACCTATGTAGCTAACGCGCACTAGTTATAACTACCATTCTAGGTAAAGACTAATCAATATATAGTTCTGACCATCATAACTGAATTATAACTACCATTCTAGGTAGTTTGGATTATCTAACCTCAGGCTGTGTTCTTTAGGTTATGGGCCCTGGCCGTAACTGAATTAATCCAGATAGTGATGTGCCTGGCCTGGCTCAAAGCCAGAAGCCGGGCCAAGCCAGGCCATTGTGATGGCCCAGCAAGGGCTTTGGCCCGGCTCAGAGAAACTAAAAGCCAAAGCCGCTGGCTCAGGCCACGGCTTTCAACAGCACATACAAGTGCAATAGCAATTGTCAAAATCAGTAGAAATCTAATCACAAAGTGGTTGATTTGGGTCATGTGATCATGTTTATCGTGGCATTTCAAACTTTTTCTTTGATATAGCTTTGCAATACGTAACACACTAAGTCAGATTTGGATTAGCTGAACTATAACTACTGGTTATATGTCATAAAATTTTCTCTGCCAAAAGCCACGGCTTGGGCCAAGCCGTCTGTGGCGGCTTTGGCTCAGCCCAGACTTCAGGAAAGCCGGAGCCACCTCAGGCTGAGCCAAAGCCGCGGCTTTTGGGCCAAGCCGGGCTGGAACATCACTAAATCCAGAAGAAGATCGAATTTCATACACAAGCTTCCTTACGCAGTAATTCACGCATTTTTGCATCTCCCAATAAGGCAAGCCTCTGTTCTTTTGTAGTCCTATTCCCTGGTCCCTGGAACCAGTGGATCGGTGTAGACTGGGCCCCTCACTGGGCTTCATGTGAGCCGTGCGATGGAGTGTGGCGACGCTGAAGCACATGTGAGCAATCCCTAATCAGGACTGGACCCTTTGCAGTTCAGAGCATACAGTTGGATACATTGGGACTTGATCGGTCTTCACGATCTGGGTCTGACAGCTCCTCTACCCAGATTGGAAATTGTTGCTTACACGCACCATGGCACCTGCATTTACTTTCCCACCCTCTGCTGCAATCGAGATCCTAGATGGATTGAACTGGCCAGTCTGGTCAGTGTGAATGATGGCCCTGTTCCGTTTGAATGGCATCCGGAACCACCTGCTTGAAGACAAGCCTGCTAGCCCTCCTGCTGACTGGGAGGCTACTGAAGGGGTTCTCTTAGCAATCCTCGAGCTCTATGCTCAGAAGGATGTCTGGACAGCCATGGCAGACGATACTAAGTTTGTCACATGTAAAGCTAAATGGGACAAGCTCAAACACGTCTATGGGGGAGTCAGATCCATGTCCACTTTCAACACTTGGTCTGCCCTCACTGGCACCGCGCTGGATGAATCCTCCCCCATGCTCCCGCAATTGCAGAAACTCAATGATGCCTGCGTCACACTCAAAACCCATTCCCTTGCTTCCTTGCTTCAAACTAATCAGCCATTCAATCTCCGGAGATCCCACATGGGGGCCGAAAACAATATGTACCCACAACTAACAAATTATGGGGGTACTGCTAACATGTGCGTAACTCGATGCCCTGCTTCCTTACATTTGATGTGGACTGCCTCCGTCTGATCCCTACACTGACACAGGAGGTGTCCAGTCTTTTCTGATGCAGTCACCCTTCTGGGTGTCCCTCTGATGCTTGCATCTGAATGACCATCCTTACTTTTTGAGATTATTACAGCTTAGCCTCCCCCCCCTCTCCCTCCACTTAGTGATGTGCCTGGCCCAGCTCAAAGCCAGAATGTTGGAAATAGATCAATATGGCCAGGTCAGATCAATTGCTAAGTGTGTGGTACTAACAAGTGAGTTGTGTGTTGTGCAGTAGCACATGGACTGTGTTTCACCTTCCTGTGAATAGTTTGATACCTTACTTGATTAGACACAATCCTTCTCTATCTTGGTTACTATAAGCACACTTGTTTACAGTATTTAAAGGACACTTTTACTGTACAGTTCACTTCAGTTCTGACCAACATAACTGAAATATAACTACCATTCTAGGTAGTTTGGATTATTTAACCTCAGGCTGTGTTCATTAGGTTATGGGCCCTGGCCATAACTGAATTAAATCCAGAAGAAGATTGAATTTCATACACAAGCTTCCTTACTCAGTAATTCATGCATTTTTGCATCTCCTGATAAGGCAAGCCTCTGTTCTTTTGTAGTCCTATTCCCTGGTCCCTGGAACCAGTGGATTGGTGTAGACTGGGCCCCTCACTGGGCTTTGCACAAGCCATGTGATGGAGCATGGTGATGCTGAAGCATGTGTGAGCAATCCCTAATTGGGACTGGACCCTTTGTGGTTCAGAGCATACAGTTGGATACATTGGGACTTGATTGGTCTTCATGATCTGGGTCTGACAGCTCCTCTACCCAGATTGGAAATCATTGCTTACATGCACCATGGCACCTGTGTTCACTTTCCCACCCTCTGCTGCAATTGAGATCCTAGATGGATTGAACTGGCCAGTTTGGTCAGTGCATATGATGGCTCTGTTCCATTTGAATGGCATCTGGAACCACCTGCTTGAAGACAAGCCTGCTAGCCCTCCTGCTGACTGGGAGGCTACTGAAGGGGTTCTCTTAGCAATCCTCGAGCTCTATGCTCAGAAGGATGTCTGGACAGCCATGGCAGATGACACTAAGTTTGTCACATGTAAAGCTAAATGGGACAAGCTCAAACGCATCTATGGGGGAGTTGGATCTATGTCTGCATTCAATACTTGGTCTGCCTCACTGGCACTGTGCTGGACAAGTCCTCCCCCATGCTCCCACAATTGCAGAAACTTAATGATGCCTGCATCACACTCAAAAACAACAAGATGGAGATTTCAGATCTCCAGTTCAGTTTCATCCTGATCAAGGCACTACCCAAATTGTACTCTGCCATCGCATCCGCCATATTAGCATCCAGATCACTGAAGGATCTTACCCCTCAGACTATCCAAGAGCGGATTCTGAATGAGGAAGGTTGTCAATCTGGTGGTTCCACCTCACTCAACAAAGCTGCACCCATCAAACAAAAGCATGACAAGAAGAATACCAAATGTTTCTATTGTCAGAAGAAAGGGCACAAGGCAGTAGAGTGCTGGAAGAAGAAAAAGGATCTGGAGGAGAAGAAGGGATCAGAGACTGCACAGGCCAGTAACAAGGCCATTAATGTGCACTTAGCAGTTCAGACAGCGTCTATCATAGAGATAGGCAATGACAATGATGATCTCTGTGTTTCCCTTTACTTGGCTGTGCAATCATGTTGGATGATGGATTCCAGCACAATGCATCATATCACCCCAAATTGATCTGACTTTATTCAGTATACTCTGGTGGCTGGCATTGTATGTTGGCCCACACGCACTCCGGCAAAGGGACCTTAAGTAAGACCCTAACCCACGCTCTAGAAAAGGAATGGCCACGTTGGGGATTGAACCCAAGACCTCTGGACAATCCGGGTCCGGCACTCTAACCACTGAGCTACACGGCCTGGGTTCTACATGGAGCATAACCTTATATACCAAGGTCATGTGAGAGTTGCATGTGCGGCACTACACTTGTGTCAACATTGTACACCTGGGAGATAACTTGAATGTGTGACAAATTGGGGTTGGGACTGTGGTATTCAAGACCACTGCAGGTAGTAGAGGTTCTGAGATCACCCTAAGCAACATGCTGCACATACCAGATGTTACAACATGTTTCATTTCTATGCATGCACTTGCTCAGAAGGGGGCTCAGATCTCATTCACAGATAAAATTTTCACAATCTCAGTCTGAGATAGTGATGTGCCTGGCCCGGCTCAAAGCCGGAAGCTGGGCCAAGCCAGGCCATTGTGATGGCCCAGCAAGGGCTTTGGCCTGGCTCAGAGAAACTAAAAGCCAAAGCTGCTGGCTCAGGCCATGGCTTTCAACAGCACATACAAGTGCAATAGCAATCATCAAAATCAGTAGAAATCTGATCACAAAGTGGTTAATTTGGGTCACATGATCATGTTTATCACAGCATTTCAAACTTTTTCTTTGATATAGCTTTGCAATATGTAACACACCAAGTCAGATTTGGATTAGCTGAACTATAACTACTAGTTATATGTCATAAAATTTTCTCTGCCAAAAGCTGTGGCTTGGGCCAAGCTGGGCCAGGGCCAAGCTGTCTGTGGCAGCTTTGGCTCAGCCCAGACTTCAGGAAAGCCAGAGCTGCCTCAGGCTGAGCCAAAGCCATGGCTTTTGGGCCAAGCCAGGCCAGAACATCACTAGTCTGAGACCAGACAGTAGCACAGGGTTACCAGGAGGACAACCTATACTGGCTGGATGCCTCCATGGCTGGACTCAATGCACACACTCAAACGTTGCAACCTATCGACATCTGGCATTGCTGCATGGGGCATATGTCATACAATGCCCTCAAGTGGTATCATGAATCCATCAAGGGGATATCATTTGATGCATCGATTGATCACAATCAGTTGCCATGCCCTGGGTGTGAGCTTGGGAAACACATGCAACTCCCCTTTACAGTTAGTGATTGGCAGGGGTAACCCTGGGGTATCCTCATTGGTACCCATACCCATACCCATACCTGTCACTACGGGTACAGGTAACCTGTGGGTTACCCATGGGTCACCTGTGAAAATGTGTGCAAGTTCTTTACTTGCATCGCGCATTTCAGATAACCAGCCTGGGCCTTCCCAGACCAAGAAGATACACAACATGTTCATTTGTGGCTGCTTAAGATCCCTCAATGACTCTTGTTTTATGTTCAGAAGATTAAGATAATTAATTATTCCATTTTTGTTTTATTATTCTGCTTTCAATTTTATACAAGCACAACTAAAATCCAGTATACAGAGATGATTTGATTGGATGTTATAGAACATTGATGAAAAGCCTGTCAGATAACCACACAGAATGCAAAAAAATTTGATGAACACATAGACATTGGCAGGGGTAACCCCTGGATAATTGTTTTGATACCTGGGTTACCCATAAAATGAAATGCGTGCAAGTTCTTTACTTGCATTGTGCATTTTGGACATCCAGCCCAGGATATCCTGGTCAAGGAGATACGCACTTGGACACAGCATGTTCATTTATGGCTACTCAAGATCCCTCAAAGATTCCTATTTTATGTTCATAAGATTAAGATAATTTATTATTCTATTTTTATTTTATTATTCTGGTTTCAATTTTATATGAGTGCGACCAATCTTTGCATTTCTGTGCATTTTGGATAAGTGGCCCGGGCTATCCCAGTCAAGGAGATAAGCACTTGGACACAATGCGTTCATTTATGGCTACTCAGGATCCTTCAAAAATTGTTGGTTTATGTTCAGAAGATTAAAAGGATCCTTTATTTACATTATCATTTTATTATTCTGGTTTCATTTCATACAAGTGTGACTGTCCTGGTCCCTGGATGCACAATTCTGGTGTTTAAGTCAACCTTCCTTAATAGGAAGGAGGTCAGACCACCATGCGATGCAATGTAGTCACTGCCCCATGCAGCTTGTAGATACACGCAGACCTTGTTTCAATAAAGTAATTTGATAATTAGATTATAGAATAGTCTATATTAGTCTAGAGTGTATTTTAGATAGTGCCAGACTGGCAGAAATGATTGCATGTTAATAAAACAAATGCATCATGGTTTTCAAGAATGTAGATCACTGATAACACTTTTATTTTACATCACACTGTTGATCTGCTTTGATATTTTGTAGGATAACACTAGAACATATTTAAATCCACCCTGTAGCATACATCAGATGAGATCTTATATTTTTGTGGCTGCAGATGTGTTTTATCTTGGAAATTCTACTGATCTTGACAATGCATAATCAGTGCCTATACCTGCCAAACTTGCCATGTGGGTATGGGTTTCCACAGGTTGGGAGCCATATACCTGTACCTGTACCCAGCAAAACCCATGGCGCTTACCCGCGTGGGTATGAAACCCCTTGACAATCACTATTTACAGTGCCTCACAAAACTGAGTCAATGTTTTGCACTTTTGCACTTTTGCACTATTTGTTGAATATTGCATCAGCCAAAACAAATATAAACAAAGTCTTGGTATACCATAAAAGGTACATGATAAGGGCTATGTAATGCAACAATAATTATATAATTCTGATCATAACCTGTGGAGCTATGCCCATTTCAAATTGGGGACTCATTGACTCAGTTTTGTGAGTGGGTATCAGAAATATCAGAATCTGATGCTCCACCAAATGTACAGCAACCAATCCTTAATATAAGGTTACCATAGTTATCTTAATATTGATGGGACCTGGAATAGAGCTATTAAACCATGGTTTACATTCCCAGAATATTATAATTTCCCAATGCACCCCACCTCCTCTGCTGAGAAAGAAAACATGCTCTCTCTGGCCTCTGAAGGTCATTCCGCTCACACTATTGCCTCCAGACTCAGCCTCAGCCAGTCCACAGTCTCTAGGACACTCAGAACCCTCCTTGCCAACCATCAGTCACCTCATTTTGGTCATCCTTCCAAGCTCTCTGCTACCTCTGAACATGCTATCATGATACAAATCACCACAGGAAAGGTTGCCAATGCTGTCCAGGCCACAAAGAACATCAATTCCATCATCCCCAACCATGTCTCTTCACAAACTGTGCACTGGGTTCTTAAACAACATTCATTCAAGGCTGTAACAAAGAAGAAAAAGCCACTACCCTCTGCAGTACATTGCAAGAAGCACTTAGCCTTTGCTTTGAAGTACAGAGAGTGGACTGTGGAGGACTGGCATCTGACCCAAACCTGTTGATTTTGGTCTCATCTGACCAAATAACCCTCTTCCAGTCCTCCACAGTCCACTCTCTGTACTTCAAAGCAAAGGCTATGTCACAGCCAGGTGTCTGCTGCATCAGATTGTGTTTCAAAGGGTCAAGAGCTCTCAAGATGCAGAGCACATTCAAGATTCAAGGACCACTATAGAAGGCCTAGCTCAGGTCAAAGTTTCAGGTGCCCATGACATTATGGAGGGGGCGCACACAGAAAATGAGTCAGGAGCAGTGGCAATCAGCCCTGCTAGAGTCACTGGGGAAGAAGGCTCTCTAAGCTGCTACTTAGGGAGTTCAAAGGGGTCTTTGTGAAGTCGAATACACCTGTATTAGGTACAAGAGAACAGACTTAAGGTCTGTTGAACAGGCATGAGGCACAGCATACTGACTGTAGAGGTTAGCATGTAAGGCTAGAAACAAGTTATACTTCAGAGGTGAAGAAAACTCTGTATTACTATACTACACACCTAGAAACAAGTTATCTACAAGAGATGGTTAGTTAAAGGTAAGGCAGTAAGTATAGAGACTGGGACTTACACTTCAGAGGTGAAGAAAACTCTGAAGTGTAAGAGACGAAACAGACACCCTTATATACTATCCAAGGGATGGTCTGTGCACTGGGAATAAGTCCACAAGTGCTGCACAAAGTGCAAACAACAAATAAGAGGGAATAAGGCCATTGGCCAATAAGGAATCACATGCTTGTACATCATTACTAAGGTACATCAGTCAGCTACTGTGGGATGTGAGAAAGAAAGTAATAATGATATGGTAAATAGTCCGAAACTCCAATATCTAATCTAGTCCACAAAGTAGCTAATCTAATCTCCTGATGCCTGAAGCATCACCAAACACATCCTGTGTTCAACACCATGGTCTTGGCATTTTGATGCATACATGGATGTTAGTGAGCAGGTACCAGATGGCTGGTCTGCAATTAGATGGTGGGGGGTGAGTGGTTGTACCTCACAGCTCAAGATTCAGATGATCTTATCATGAAAGTTTCTCAGGTCAATTGCTCTCACTATCATCCTGTGTGGGCTTTGCTAGCTCATGACTATCTATTGATCATGTCATCTTCTGTGTCAAGTGAACACACATTCTTGCAGGGTGGCATTACAATCACCAAAAATTGAAACCAACTCAAAGGAGATATTGTCAAGGCCCTGCAGGGTGTCAAATGTGCAATACAACATGGTCTACTCTTTCAGGAACCAGCTCCTTCCTCAATTCTTGAAGCAGAGATCAACCCAGATGGTGAAGATGAGGAGGATGGCAATGATGGTGGAGAAGGGTCTGAAGAAGGGTCTGATGCTGAGGGTTGGAATGATATGCTGATGGAGGACAAAGATGATGGCTCAGGGATGGACACTGATAGTGTCAATGCAACTTGGATGTGGAGTTCATGGGTGAGTTGTTGACACAGGATGTGTCTGGAGATGCTTCAGGCATCTAAGGTTCGCTTCAGCTGTAGATTAGATTAGATTAGATTTCGGAGTATCGGACTTTTTATGTTATCTTTATTACATTTCTTTCTCACCTTACTCAGCTGATTAGTGATGTCCTTAGTAATGCGCAGTAAGCATGTGATATCTCTTTGGCCAATGGCCTTTATCCCTCTACTGTTTATTGTCTGGCACTTGTGGACTTATTCCCAGTGCGCACAGACCATCCCTTGGGGTATATAAGGGTGTCTGTTTCATCTCTTTCACTTCAGAGTTCTTCTAACCTCTGAAGTGTAAGTTCCTCTTTTACTATACTGTCTTTTACCTTTAACTAACTGTCTTATGTAGACTACTTGTTTTCTAGGTCAGTAGTATAGTTAATACAGAGTTCTTCTAACCTCTGAAGTACTACTTGTTTTCTAGCCTAACACGCTACTAACCTCAGTCAGTATAACCAGCAGCATGATTGTTTGACATGAGTTTAGTGGCATCATGGAGCTACAGTGGGTCAAAAAACCGTCCCGATGTTTGCACCATTTCTAGTATTCACTCTATAGCACCTCAGCATTTAGGAATCTGGTTATGGTGTGGCTGTATGTCTGAAAGCCCTGCTTCCTGGCTACCATGCCCAATTTGGATCAAAGAGATTGGCCATGATATAAGCATTTTATGATCAAATCAAATCAATCAATCATCGGGATGGTTTTTTGACCCACATTTTAAATCCACTATCTGCCCAATTACTCCTTTTTTTCACCCCTTTTTGCCTTGGTAACTCCTTGAATCCTTTTAGTCATCCTTTCTATAACCTTTTGCCATCATTCTGGTGCATTTTTATTCCACTCCTCCACCACCCTCTCCCACAACTCAGGTATCCCCTTGACTGGTTAAGAACCTTCTTCAGATCCACCCAGAGGTGTCCAATGGGGCTAATATTTCAAGGGATTGGGATATCCATACCAGGCTTCAATATTCCTGTCTTAAAACTGCTGGCTTGCCTTCTTGGAATTGTGTTTTGGGTCATTGTCCCACTGAAACATGCTTTCACCCTCCACCATTTCTTACTTTTCAAACCTTTCCACCACTCCGCCATCCAAAATATCACAGTACTGGCATGGATTCATGATCCCCTAAACCCCTGTAAGCATTCCTAGTCCATTCCACCCCATACAAGACCAATACCATAAGTTCTTCCTCCTCCATGCTTGACTGTCAGGGTGGTGGTTCTGTCAGAGGGTGGTTACCATGAAAATTGGACAGTGGATGACTGGAAAAGGATCTTGTGGTCAGGTGAGACTATAATGAACAGAATTGGTTCAGACAGAAGGAGCTACACTTGGGAAAAATAAGGGAGAACCACCCTCTGACAGAACCACCACCCTGACAGTCAAGCATGGAGGAGGAAGAACTTATGGTATTGGTCTTGTATGGGGTGGAATGGACTAGGAATGCTTACAGGGGTTTAGGGGATCATGAATCCATGCCAGTACTGTGATATTTTGGATGGCGGAGTGGTGGAAAGGTTTGAAAAGTAAGAAATGGTGGAGGGTGAAAGCATGTTTCAGTGGGACAATGACCCAAAACACAATTCCAAGAAGGCAAGCCAGCAGTTTTAAGACAGGAATATTGAAGCCTGGTATGGATAGCCCAATCCCTTGAAATATTAGCCCCATTGGACACCTCTGGGTGGATCTGAAGAAGGTTCTTAACCAGTCAAGGGGATACCTGAGTTGTGGGAGAGGGTGGTGGAGGAGTGGAATAAAAATGCACCAGAATGATGGCAAAAGGTTATAGAAAGGATGACTAAAAGGATTCAAGGAGTTACCAAGGCAAAAAGGGGTGAAAAAAAGGAGTAATTGGGCAGATAGTGGATTTAAAATGTGGGTCAAAAAACCATCCCGATGATTGATTGATTTGATTTGATCATAAAATGCTTATATCATGGCCAATCTCTTTGATCCAAATTGGGCATGGTAGCCAGGAAGCAGGGCTTTCAGACATACAGCCACACCATAACCAGATTCCTAAATGCTGAGGTGCTATAGAGTGAATACTAGAAATGGTGCAAACATCGGGACGGTTTTTTGACCCACTGTAGCTCCATGATGCCACTAAACTCATGTCAAACAATCATGCTGCTGGTTATACTGACTGAGGTTAGTAGCGTGTTAGGCTAGAAAACAAGTAGTACTTCAGAGGTTAGAAGAACTCTGTATTAACTATACTACTGACCTAGAAAACAAGTAGTCTACATAAGACAGTTAGTTAAAGGTAAAAGACAGTATAGTAAAAGAGGAACTTACACTTCAGAGGTTAGAAGAACTCTGAAGTGAAAGAGATGAAACAGACACCCTTATATACCCCAAGGGATGGTCTGTGCGCACTGGGAATAAGTCCACAAGTGCCGACAATAAACAGTAGAGGGATAAAGGCCATTGGCCAAAGAGATATCACATGCTTACTGCGCATTACTAAGGACATCACTAATCAGCTGAGTAAGGTGAGAAAGAAATGTAATAAAGATAACATAAAAAGTCCGATACTCCGAAATCTAATCTAATCTAATCTACAGCTGAAGCGAACCTTAGATGCCTGAAGCATCTCCAGACATGTCCTGTGTCAACATCCCTCCATGGTGAAGGCATCGATCATTAGATGGAAATGAGTTGAATGAGCACACTGTTTGTTCACAATTGAATGAACATGTCACCAGCCAGAGATCCAACTTCTCTAACTCTTTGTGAGCTTTGCATACGAGTTGTAGATTCACTTATGCTAGTTCTACACACTTCTTGCGTCACTCTTGAGGTTGAGAATGTGCTCATGTGGCATGGTGGGAAAGTGAAACTGGTGTACAAGGTCTCCAGATTCCAGCTCCTTCATTCCAGCACTAGTCCAAATCCAGTTACCATGAGATCAAAAGATGATCTAGGCAGAGACTTTGTAAGGCCATCTGCTAGCATCTCTCCAGTGGGAGTTCGCACCAAGTCTATCTGGTGTGATTCTACATACTCCCTAATGGCATGGTACTTTATTGGTATGTGCTTTGATCGCCTTCCAGTGACAGGGTTTAATGCAAGATCTACTGCACCCTTATTGTCACAATGCAGTTGTATGGGTGAACTAACTTCATATCCCAATTCCTGCATGAATGTCCTATACCACACAGCCTGATTTGAAGCCTCTGCTAGGCTCATATACTTGGCTTCTGTGGTGGACTGTGCTACTGTCTTTTGTTTCCTGGAGCACCAACTAATGGCTCCATTTGCAAGGAAAAACACATAGCCAGAGGTGGAGTGGCAGTCCTCTTGATCTCCCCATGAGGAATCCACAAAGCCATGAAGGCCAACTTCACCATTCCCTCCAGAATAGCGCAACTTGTAGTCTTTTGTAGCATTTAGATAGGCTAAGACATACTTTGCTAGTTGCATGTGCTGCTGGGAAGGGTTGGAAGCAAATTGGCTAAGGCATGCAACAGCGAAACTAATGTCAGGTCTGCTTCCAATCTGCACCCAAAGCAGAGACCCCATTAACTGCTGATACCTCTTAATATCAAAGGTAGATGCCTGGTCTTCAAACTTGACCAAATGAACATCCATGCCAGAGGGTAGAGGAGTATATACTGGGTTGGAATCCCCCATTCCAAACCTCTCAACTATGGAGGATACATAGGCTGTCTGGTCAATATCCAGTGTCTTGTTAGGACAATCCCTGGTGATGTTAACTCCAAGGTAGGACTGGATTTCGCCGAGATCGGACATCTCATATCAGTTAGATAGAGCATCCTTCAGCCATTGAATCTTCTTAGTGGAGGACCCAAGTATAGTGATGTCATCAACATATAAAATGACGAAAAGTGAACCATCCCCCTCTTGGTGATGATACACATATACTCCTGCATCAGAGTATGTCCAAGTAAAGCTCAGTTCTTTGAGAACTGCATGGAATTGCAAGTTCCATGCTCGGGAAGCTTGTTTGAGGCCATACAGAGCCTTCTGTAGCCTACAAACTTTGGACTCTTGTCCAGCAATGACGAAACCAACAGGTTGCTCCATATAAATCTCCTCATCCAGATCGCCATGTAGGAATGCTGATTTAACATCCATTTGGTGGATTTCCCAATCCTCAAGTGTGGCCAACACTAACAATAGTCTAAGAGACTCAAATCTGGCGACTGGGGAGAAAGTTTGTCGAAGTCCACCCCCTCTACTTGGGTGAACCCTTTTGCTACAAGCCTAGCATGAAATCATCCATCTGCTTTTAATTTAAAGACCCACTTGGACTTTACAGCCTTTCTACCTTCTGGAAGGTCTTCAAGGCGCCACACTTTAAGTTTTTCTAAGGCATCAATTTCATATTGACATG
Organism: Multifurca ochricompacta; assembly: GCA_022496185.1. Lineage (NCBI taxonomy): Eukaryota > Fungi > Basidiomycota > Agaricomycetes > Russulales > Russulaceae > Multifurca > Multifurca ochricompacta. The sequence continues at coordinate 24,343 of WTXG01000056.1, read as the reverse complement.
CCTCAAGCCAGTCACTGGCATTATCAGACTCCATTGCTTCTTTAAATGTGAGAGGATCCCTATAAGGCGATCCTGCAGCATTGAGTAGATCCATCTGACCAAGTCTGGAAGAACCTTGCACAAACTCTGCATTATCCTCATTGTAGAATTGAGGGTTCAGACGACGATTGCGATTGGGACATGCAGTATCCAAGTCTAAATCTTCTTGGATTGCCCTATCTCATCATTCAGAGCGGGGACTTGTCCTCTGAAAATTAGGTTGAGGAATTTTGCCTGCAATCCTTTCTGATTTTCTGATTGCATGGGTTCTTTTGGGAGGGGAGGATGGTTCCATAACTTGTGATGGAGGGGTCTGATATATAGTCTGAGGTTGTGTGGTGTCTACATTACGTGTGGGTGTGGTAGGCTGTGGTGGTAATTGAGGAGGTATGATGTCCTCCTGTTCCTCTTCCAGGTCTTCCTCATCTTGAGGAGCCTCAGGAACATGCGTAGCAGTTGCTGGTGGTGGCTGGACTTGGCCACTAGGTAAAGTAAATGAGCCACCTTGACTAGGTTGCTCCATGGATTTATCTGCTCTGTTGTCCTTTTCAGAGCGGGATGGGAAGGATCTCTCATCAAATGTAACATCTCATGAAGAGATGAGAGACCAGGTATGACTATCCCAAAGTGTATAGCCCTTAGAGGTGGGCTTGTACCTGACAAAGACGGCTTCCCTTGCTTTGGGATCTAATTTACACCACTTGCCCTCTGGAACATGATAATAGGCTTTGCAACCAAAGACCTTGAAATACGAGACATCTGGTTTGTTCCCAACCAGAAGCTCAAGCGGAGTTTTCCACTTATTGGAATGGATGGGAGTTCTGTTATATATAGGGCATAGCACGAGTCTGGGTAACTCACGAGTTTTTTGAGTAGAGCCGTGGGAAAACTCACGGGTATTGATACTCGCGGATCCGGGTGATCTGTGGGAAAATACTCATGCGGATCCGGGTATTGATTTTGGCACCCCAGGTACCCACACAGGTACTTGCGGAATACTCATGGGAATATTATTATATAAAATTATTTTTTTACTAGGCTCATCAACCTAGAACAGAAATGGCTGAAACATGGATTGAACCTAAGACCTCTGGGAACAAGCTCAGTCCAGTGCTCTAACCACTAAGCCACCCAGCCTCACTAGTAAAGACACACAATATATTATATATAGGGTTATGCAGAATTGATTTTATCACTTGTATCTAATTAATTGTGAACACATTTTTGATCTTATCACTTAGATGTATATCCTAAGTATTTAATTAATTGTGAATGCATTTTTGATCTTATCACTTGTGTTATCTATGTGTAATCACAATTATGTCAGACTGCTATTTTGAAACATCTGTACCAGTATCTTTGTTTTAGATAATACAAGTGATAAGATCAAAAATGCATTCATAATTAATTAGATACTTAGGACATACATCTAAGTGATAAGATCAAAAATGTGTTCACAATTAATTAGATACAAGTGATAAAATCAATTTTTCATAACCCTATATATAATATATTGTGTGTCTTTACTAGTGAGGCTGGGTGGCTCAGTGGTTGGAGTGTGTGTGTGTGTGTGTAGACACAGGTTGTCTGGAGGTTTTGGGTTCAATCCCCAATGTGGCCATTATGTTTCCAGATTCAGGAGCCCAGATCTGTGTGAGAATTTTCTCATGGATCCCTTGGATCTGAAAGTTGGGTATTCCCATGGCTTTACTCACAGGGACCTGTGCTATGCCATATATGGAAAAGACTGGTTGCAACCAGTCTAAACTGGTTTTCATTGGTCTTTCAATATTCTGTAATAGCTTGCAACCAGCAACCAGTAAGTCACAGAATCTGGGCAACTGCAACCAATGGTCCAGTTGCATTTGGTTGGGTCTGGTCCAGTTTTGGTTGCTTTTTGGTTTGGGCAACTGGACCTTTAAACACTAAATGTAAACCAAGATACTGGTACCCAACTCTCCCCCACTGCTGACATCCCCAAAGTGGTAATATTGTCACACAATTGTGATTTGTAATAATATTTATTATAAAAAGGAAGTTATTGTTGAATATTTATTTTAAAAAGGAAGTTATTGTTGAATATTTATTTTAAAAAGGAGAGTTATCAATGAAATACCTTTTTTTGGACTTTATAACACATGTCAAGGCTTTGCCTAAGTGCATGGAATGAAATATCATTACAAATCAGTTAGAATAAGATCAGATAAGGATTAGATAAGAACTTTGGCATTCTCACATGTTCTTGCTAGCCTCAAGAATGAGCCACCCTCTTGTTCCAGCACTTGGAGCACACAGTGGTCCCAGAATTGGACCTGGTGCTTCTTGTTTTTCCTATCTTGCTTTTGAGAGTCAAGTCTTGTGCAGTAAGTGTAAAGGTACAAAAATTAGGGTTTTGTTTTTGAAATCAATTTTATTTGCCTTGCCTAAATCACACAGCTAACTACCAGTACATAATAACTACTGTTGTGAACATGAGAGAACCACCATGTGCAAAACCTCTTGGTAGAGGGAAACAAGAGAGACAGTGTGTAACAGAGAAGGAGTGGAGAGGGGAACAGAGCCCATGTGTTGGAGAAGAAAAGCAAACTTACCCATACTACCCAATGTCACCAACTCAGACTCTTAATCCAGCTTGCAAGGTCATCTTGCTAAAGGAAGCCTTGTGAAGGCCCACATGTCCTGGATAAAGGTGAACAAATCCTCAATGTAAAGTTTGCAAGTGAAGAGTATGTGCCATGGAAGTGGGTCAAGTTCCAGAGCCCAGTCAAGCAGGAATTGGAGATCCTGTTGACAGTCAGAGTGGAGGGCTAGTAGAGGAGTGCATGAGGGAAGGTGAGGGGGGTGAGGTCATTGCATGAGCAGAGCTGGTCTTTCATTAGGTTTGAAAATGTTGTCTACATGTCACATGACTTTGATTTGTAATGACTTTTTGTTGATCAACAATAACTTTCCTTTTTAAAATAAATATTATTACAAATCACAGTCATGTGACAAGATTACCACTTTGAGGATGTCAGCAGTGGGGGAGAGTTGGGTACAGGTATCTTGGTTTACATTACATCACATGTCAAACCACTATCCCAGAATCTCTGTACCACTATCTTGGTTCAACAGAAATTTGCTGTTGTTTACTTTACATCACATGATTTGTCAAACTGCTGGGTGAATTGCATTCACTGCCAGGTGGGTACAGGTTTCTGGTGGGTTTGAAACCATATACCCAGACCCTTACCAGCAAAACCCTTGCCAATCTCCATGCACAACCCTACACAGAAACACATGATTGTAGCAGGTAAGAGTGAATTCATTGCCATAACCAACATATCAACAATCATTTCTCAACATGTGATATAAAGAACGCAGCCTGAGGTTAGATAATCCAAACTACCTAGAATGGTAGTTATAATTCAGTTGTGTTGGTCAGAACTGATAATATTAGTCTTTACCTAGAATGGTAGTTATAACTAGTACGCGTTAGCTACATAGGTAAAGATAAGATAACAAAATACTCACTTCAGTTGTGTTGGTCAGAACTGAAGTGAACTGTACAGTAAAAGCGTCCTTTAAATACTGTAAACGAGTGTGCTTATAGTAACCAAGACAATAAAGGATTGTGTCTAATCAAGTAAGGTATCAAAGTATTCACAGGAAGGTGAAACACAGTCCGCGTGCTACTGCACAACACACAACTCGCTTGTTAGTACCACACACTTAGCGATTGATCCGACCTGGCCATATTGATCCATTTCCGACATCCCCCGTGATTGAGACAATCCTGGATTAGATAAGCCCTAGTCCAGTGACGAAGTCTTGGAGTTGCGTATGCGCGTGTGGTTTTGTGAATCCATCAGCTAGCATTTCTCCAGTGGGTGTCCTGATTAGATCGATGTGTCCCTGTTCGACGTATTCGCGAATGGCGTGGAATTTGATAGCAATATGTTTGGATCTTCGCCCGGTCACGGGGTTGAGAGCCAAGTCCACTGCCCCTTTGTTATTGCCATGTAAGGGAATCGGATCTGTGACATCGTAGCCGAGTTCCGAGAGGAAGCTCCGGTACCAAGTGGCTTGATTTGCCGCTTCGGCAAGTGCCATGTACTCTGCGTGAGTGGTGCTTTGGGCGACAGTCTTCTGCTTACGCGAGGTCCAAGAGATGGATGAGTCAGCGAGTAAGAAAACGTAGCCCGAGGTGGAATGATGATCGTCGGCGTGGTCCCCAAGACTGGAGTCCGAGTAGCCGACAAGTCCCTCTCCGCGCGCTCCATCGTAACGAAGCCTAAGGTTGGCTGTACTCCTTAGATAAGCCAGCACATATTTGGCAAGTCGTAGGTGTTGCGGCGAAGGATTTGCTGCATACTGCGCAAGACGCGCTACAGCGAAAGAAATGTCAGGGCGAGTCCCAATTTGCACATACAGAAGGCTCCCAATAATTTGCTGATAATAAGTGATTTCTGTTTGAGTAGCCTGTTCAGTGTGCTTTACCAGATGGACATCTGCCCCAGCAGGGAGTGGTGTGCGCGTGGGGTTCGCATCCGCCATCCCAAAGCGTGCAACGATCTCTCCAATGTACCGTGATTGATCAATTTCCAGACGCTTGATAGATCTGTCGCGTGTGATCTGGACTCCAAGATATGAGTCGATCTCACCTAGATCTGTCATTTCATAGCGCTTAGATAAGATCCCCTTGATCCGGTTAACCTCCTTGAGAGTATCGCCTAAGATAGTGATGTCGTCGACATAGAGGATTATAATTGCTGTACCCTCCCTGTCTTGGCGACGACGCACGTATACCCCGGCATCAGAAAATGTGCGCGTGAAGCCGAGTTCCAATAGAACTCCATGGAATTGCAAGTTCCATGCGCGTGAGGCTTGTTTGAGTCCGTAAATTGCCTTTTTCAGTAGGCATACCTTATTCGTCTGGCCCGATGTGATGAAACCCTCCGGTTGCTCCATGTAAATTTCCTCATCCAGTAGTCCGTTCAGGAACGCCGACTTGACGTCCATTTGATGGATCTCCCAATCCTCTAGCGCGGCCAACGCCAGTAACAGTCTCAATGACTCGAACCGGGCTACTGGAGAAAATGTTTCATCATAATCAATACCTTGAATTTGCGTGAATCCCTTAGCAACTAAGCGTGCGCGAAAGCGTCCATCGGCCTTGCGCTTGAAAACCCACTTGGACTTCACAGCCTTCCGATCGGCCGGTAAGTCCACTAGCGTCCAAGTTCCATTCTTGGCTAGTGCGTCCATTTCATATTGGCACGCGTCCTGCCAGTCGCTAGCATAGTCTGACTTCATCGCCTCCCGATATGTGAGCGGATCACTATATGCAGCCGCCGCAAGCAAAGCACGATGCCCGAGTCGCCCATCCTCACCTAACTCGGCATTATCATCGCCAAAGTAATGTGGATTCCTGCGAGGATTCTCTCGCAGTCTCCGAGGGGGCACGTCCCCCAAAGTGGGGACAACGGTCCGCTGAGTCCGGAGAAACCGGTTGCGCGGCGCGCAGGGCGGGGGCTCTTGCATTGCGGGGCGTGAAGGCGGGGTAGCCCAGACTGTATTACCAGAACTTGGGGTTTGCTGTGTGGCAACAGGGGATGGCGTCCTTGGCGGATCGACCTCCCCTTGAGTTTGCGTAGGGACAGCCATAGGGAATGTAACGGCCAGTGGCCCCTCCAGGGCCTTAGGTTGATCAGAACGAATGGACGGCTCACCATTGTCCTGAAATGGGAAGGAGCGTTCGTCGAATGTCACGTCGCGCGACAGGACGACTGCTCGGGTACTCTTGTTCCATAGCCGGTAACCCTTAGAACCCGGCTCATACCCAACAAGCGTCATCTCGATTGATCTCGGATCGAGCTTTCTTCGCTTGTTCTCAGGCACATGAACATATGCCTTGCATCCGAAGACGCGGAAATAAGAGACGTCTGGAGTGTGACCAGCACTCCAGAGCTCGTGAGGCGTGCGCCAACCTATAGTTCGGGTGGGAGTCCTGTTGTAAGTATGAACGGCAGTGTCCACTGCCAACTCCCAGAAGCCAAGGGACAGGCCAGCGCTGTGTAGCATAGAGCGCGCCTTGTCCATGATGGTCCTGTTCCATCTCTCGGCTATGCCGTTTTGTTGCGGCGATCCCGGCATCGTCAACTTATGCTCGATCCCCCGTTCGTCCAGTACAGCTCTAAGCGCGCCTGACATGTACTCCCCCCCGCGATCTGAGTGCAAGGCCAGCATCTTTTCCGATGATTGAGTCTCAGCCCAAGCTAGAAATTTCCGAAATGCTGTTGCACACTGATCTTTGGATCTGAGGAAGTAGACCACACCATGTCTAGAGTAGTCGTCGATAAATGTTGCAATGTAGAGCGCGCCTTGAATAGACTGAATCTGCATCGGCCCGGCCAGATCGCTGTGAACAATCTGTAGCCGCCGGTCCGATCGCTTGTGAGAGGACTTAAAGGGGAGTCGCGTGTGTTTCCCGAGCTCGCACCCGGGGCATGGCGACTGATGTTGATCGATCAGAGCATCAAATGATATTCCCTTGATGGATTCATGATACCGCTTGAGGGCGTTGTATGACATATGCCCCATGCGGCGATGCCAGATGTCGATAGGTTGCGACGTTTGAGCGTGCGCATTGAGTCCAGCCATGGAGGCATCCAGCCAGTATAGGTTGTCCTCCAAGTAACCCTGCGCTACCGTCCGGTCTCGGACTGAGATCTTAAAGATTTTATCTGTGAAAGAGATCTGAGCCCCCTTCTGAGCAAGTGCACGCGTAGAAATGAAACGCGTCGTAACGTCTGGTATGTGCAGCACGTTGCTTAGGGTGATCTCAGAACCTCTACTACCTGCAGTGGTCTTGAATACCACAGTCCCAACCCCAATTTGTCGCACATTTGAGTTGTCTCCCAGGCGTACAATGCCAGCCGCCGGAGTATACTGAATAAAGTCAGACCGATTTGGGGTGATATGATGCGTTGCGCCGGAATCCATCATCCAACGTGATCGCACAGCCGAGTAAAGGGAAACGCGGAGATCGTCATTGTCATCGCCTATCTCTACGATAGACGCTGTCTGAACTGCTAAGTGCGCGTTAACGGCCTTGTTACTGGCCTGCGCGGTCTCCGATCCCTTCTTCTCCTCCAGATCCTTTTTCTTCTTCCAGCACTCTACTGCCTTGTGCCCTTTCTTCTGACAATAGAAACATTTGGTGTTCTTCTTGTCATGCTTTTGTTTGATGGGCGCGGCTTTGTTGAGTGAGGCGGAACCACCAGATCGACGACCTTCCTCATTCAGAATCCGCTCTTGGATAGTCTGAGGGGTAAGATCCTTCGGCGATCCGGATGCTAGTATGGTGGACGCGACGGCGGAGTACGATTCGGGTAGTGCTTTGATCAGGATGAAACTAAACTGGAGATCTGAAATCTCCATCTCGTTGTTTTTCAGTGTGACGCGGGCATCATTGAGTTTCTGCAATTGCGGGAGCATGGGGGAGGACTCGTCCAGCGCGGTGCCGGTGAGGGCAGACCAAGTATTGAATGCGGACATAGATCCGACTCCCCCATAGACGCGTTTGAGCTCGTCCCATTTAGCTTTACATGTGACAAACTTAGTGTCGTCTGCCACGGCTGTCCAGACATCCTTCTGAGCATAGAGCTCGAGGATTGCTAAGAGAACCCCTTCAGTAGCCTCCCAGTCAGCAGGAGGGCTAGCAGGCTTGTCTTCAAGCAGGTGGTTCCGGACGCCATTCAAACGGAACAGAGCCATCATACGCGCTGACCAAACTGGCCAGTTCGATCCATCTAGGATCTCGATTGCAGCAGAAGGTGGGAAAGTGAACGCAGGTGCCATGGTGCGTGTAAGCGACGATTTCCAATCTGGGTAGAGGAGCTGTCAGACCCAGATCGTGAAGACCGATCAAGTCCCGATGTATCCAACTGTACGCTCTGAACCGCAAAGGGTCCAGTCCCGATTAGGGATTGCTCACACGTGCTTCAGCGTCGCCACGCTCCATCGCACGGCTCACGCGAAGCCCGGTGAGGGGCCCAGTCTACACCGATCCACTGGTTCCAGGGACCAGGGAATAGGACTACAAAAGAACAGAGACTTGCCTTATCGGGAGATGCAAAAATGCGTGAATTACTGAGTAAGGAAGCTTGTGTATGAAATTCGATCTTCTTCTGGATTAATTCAGTTACGGCCAGGGCCCATAACCTAAAGAACGCAGCCTGAGGTTAGATAATCCAAACTACCTAGAATGGTAGTTATAATTCAGTTGTGTTGGTCAGAACTGATAATATTAGTCTTTACCTAGAATGGTAGTTATAACTAGTACGCGTTAGCTACATAGGTAAAGATAAGATAACAAAATACTCACTTCAGTTGTGTTGGTCAGAACTGAAGTGAACTGTACAGTAAAAGCGTCCTTTAAATACTGTAAACGAGTGTGCTTATAGTAACCAAGACAATAAAGGATTGTGTCTAATCAAGTAAGGTATCAAAGTATTCACAGGAAGGTGAAACACAGTCCGCGTGCTACTGCACAACACACAACTCGCTTGTTAGTACCACACACTTAGCGATTGATCCGACCTGGCCATATTGATCCATTTCCGACATGATACTTGTACAAATAAAAGGCAATGGCCAGCCCTTGAAGCCCAGTGTAAGGTAGAGCGTATCAGCCACTATTCCCAAGATATAAATGCAATATTACTTACAATTGTACTCCAGCTTGATGGTGCCATGAGAAACTCTCACTCTGAAGCAATCCTCATTTTAGCTAAGACATTATTTAGGTGCAATTGGTCATTTTCTTCCCAATCTGTTGCTTGCATGTGTCTATGAAGCTTCAAAGCTTCTTCAAACAAGCTCCTGGCTTCTTCAAACTGTGATCTCAGCACATGCACCCTTCCTAGTCCATTTATGGCAATTCCCTGGCCAAGAGAATCATTTGCAACCTTCTTGATTTCCAATGCCTTGTGAAATGAGACTTCCGCTTCATTTACTTTGTTCATGAGTAAATATGTTTCTCCAAGTCCTTGATGATCTATTCCTTGGTTGAAAAGGCTATTGGCAGCTGTATGAAGTTCTAATGCCTTTTGATATGAGGCTTCTGCCTCATTTAACTTGTTTAGCTTTCTGTATGTGTGTCCAAGGCCAGAATAGGCATTTCCTTGATTCATAACATGATTGGCCATCTTTTGAAAATCCAATGCTTTCTGGAATGAAGCCTCTGCATCAAAAAACATGTTCTGCCTCTGGTATGTTTCTCCAAGTTTGTGGTAATCATTTCCCTGCCCAACATTATCACCTGCAGCTTTATGGAATTCCAAAGCTCTTTGGTATGAGGCCTTTGCCTCATTCAGCTTGCCTAGTCCTGCATATGTCTGTCCAAGCCCATAATGACTTTCCCCTTGGCCAAAGATGTTCTGGTTTGCCTTATGCAGGTCTAATGCCTTTTGATATGTGGCCTCAGCCTCATTCAGTAGAAATTTGGATAAATAAACAAGGCCAAGACTAGTAAGGATAGAGCCATGGAGATAACCAACATCCACTGTACTTGATAAGCAACATCTTTCTGCTTCCAGAAATTTCTGCTTTGCAGATTCCATGTCATCTGCACGATAGCATAGTCTTCCCCATACCCTCAAGCATTCAATTAAAAGTGCTGGAGCATCACCTTTTGCCAACAATTGGACAGATTGATTTAGCAATGTACTGGAGAAGTCTCCAATATTCATGCAGAGTTCAGTGAACATGGAAATAGCATGAATTAGCCTTGATTGATCAACAAGGTTTGATTTCAGTAAGCCTGATAACATGGCTTTAGTGTTGTTCACTTCTAGAACCATTTCTGCATAAGTCTCTGGAGCTGCTCTCAACACATCAATCAATCCTAAGGAAACATAGAATTCTTCAAGAGCTGTTTTGTGTGTAGACAAAGTAAACCCTTGATTATTACAGAATTGACGGATTATAGGATGTGGCTGATATCTATCTCCAATCATATTGATCAAACTGCATTGCTGAAGAACTTGAATGCATGATAACATATCCATGTCAACCAGAATCCCTTTAAATCTGTTCAGCTGTTTAATATGAAGCCCATCTGGAAGCATGCTGAGAATCCCAAGAAGATCCTTTGCATCTGGATTGCTGGTCATCCTGTGACTATTGATGGAGAGCTGTATAGAATATTCCATGTTTGAAAGCCTGTTCACTTCACCCATTTTGATGAGTTTTGTCTGCCTTGTGCTCCATTCCTCCCATAACAACCTAGGTGGAGTGACCTGAGAAAGATGGGCAAGCAAGTCAACAGCAAGAGGAACATAGTCCACAGCCATAATAAGTTTCTCTGAGAAGTCATCATAACTGCCAACAATACGCCTCCAGATCTCCTTGGCAGCAGTTAAACCAATGGTTCCAAGTGGATCTAAGAATGGTTGTGTCCATTCAGTTTGACCTGGCCGCTGGGCACCTCGCATGGTGACAAGAACAGTGACATGACGAAGTGATGTGATCCGAGACAGAAGAACCTCAACGGAGCGCTTTGTCTCATTAGACTGATCCCATGGTGACTCAAAGTTATCAAGACATAGGATGGTCTCCTTTGAATTCAGAGTAGCAAGGATTTGAGGCCAGAGGGAATCTGGGGGACCCATTACGAGGCCAAGGGTCTTCACAATCTGGATCAAGAGGGCATCGGATGAAGTGGCAGATTCACAAGATATGAAATATCTGGCATCCTCGAAGTGTTCTTGAACGCGATCATGACTGAGTACCGCATTGGCAAGCGTAGTTTTTCCGTATCCGCCAGGACCTAAGATGGCAATCCTGCCTGGGCGGGACCCGATATTGGTGAATATGATGTGAATGATGTGGGCAAGTTCGGCATCACGTCCAAAAAATATCTGTGGCGGGGGTGGAGCAAGCGCGGACTGTACAATAGACCTGAACGACAATCAGGAGTCGCTCGTGGGATGAGCACGAGGGAGGAGTGCCTACGTTGAGATCTCAGTAGGGACAGCACGGTGGACCTATTAAATACAAGTCAGTCGACTAGAATACCCTTGACGTAGACTATGCAACATACATCGCGCCTATCGGCGATTTGCGCAAAGCGAATATCCACCAACAGCTCCGCCTATGTAGATCTTATCAGACGGACAATGTAGAGGACAGATTCGAGACGGACCTGAAAGACTTCAAGTACATTCGCCAACCTGGCATCATACTTCTTGATTTTCCCGAGTAGATCCTTGCGCAGCAATAGGCTTCTGGCCCCTCTGGCTTTGGCACACTCTCCAAGGACGTGTTTGATCCCATCCAACTCACTTTCCATCGATCAGGAGACGAAGAGATTAAATTATTACGACACGAGATACGTACCTTTGAAGCGACTTGAAAATAGCATGCAGGCCAGCAGGAAGATCGTCCTCGTTCAGTTTGTGGGTTCGGCATGACTCTCCAACATTGATGACAAGTCCCGCGATCCTGATAAGCTTCCGCATGACCTCTTCACACTCTCCTTTGTACTGATTTATTTCCTGAAGATGGATTTATAAGATTTGTGACGCTAGGCGGGGGTTGGGTACTTGCGTCTCTCATGGTAAGCGCTTGAAGTAAGAGGCCCGCGATGGGGGCGATATAAGGGATCTTGCTTGCAAAAGCGCTCCCCTCTTTAAGGACTTGAAGAGACAGTTGAATAGCGTTACTCATTGTAGAACTATATCCATCGATGTCATCCGATGGGGCCGGATTGAGGGTGTCAGCTACTAGAAGAGGCGATTAGCTGGAAGGAGGGACCAGGCAGGCAAATGCATGGGAATACATACAAGTTAGCTGTTGGCCGCTAGATGATGCAGGAAATATCTTGTAGAGCCTTTTCCTGAGAGAAGATGATTTAGATTTCATGTTTAAATTTGACTTTGCAGACGATGCCCGCGAAAGAAAATAAAAAAAGAGAACAACATGCATTGATGGCCGAGGCTGTGCTATGGGAGGTGGGAAATGACACGTGACCTGATTATCCTGGTGTTTGGCCGCACACACATCACATGAACCCGCAGCTCCTCACCACCTCTCGCGAATCCAAGAAAATTCTGGTGCCGGAATCTCTGTCAAGACTTCAGCCTTGTTGTCCTACCAGCCAATAGGTGTACTGCGAGACGTCTGACCCGCTTCAACATTGTCTTTCGTTTGTTTATCTTAAATGTTATACTCAAGGTGAACTTATTAGCTGTGCAACTACTTTTACCTCCTTGGTTTCAAAGTCCGTGAGGTGCTTGGAGAGGCTGTAGAGCACACTGGAGAGAAGCGTATTGCGCTGCAGAGAAGTGGTAAACTGATGTGTAATATCTCAGTTCTGAGAACCCAATAAACTACTTGATGGGTTGGTAGTGTAAGGATGACTCGGACGCTGGGCATGAAACCTCCGGTCTTCACTTCTGGCTTGACCTGTTTAATCTCCCATTTCCTTACAAGTTTTGACAATAAAAATTGTTGGACAGACTCTGATATGGTACAGTGTGTGCTCCGGGCCGTCTTCCCATTCATTGTTCGGTTTCTCAAGCGCAAGGTCAAACGGAACCAACTAGCAGCGTTATTGCCAAGTTCAAGCATGAGCACGATGAACTCTCAAATTCGAAGTCATAGTCATCTCGGGGCTCCCTCTCTTCCTTTCCTCAGTCATCTCTGCCTCTCTCCTCATTTGGGTAACATGCCTTGCCTCGAACTTACCGCAAATTGGATCCATACAGCAGTATGATATGATTCAGCTGAAGAACGAGCAAGGACAAATATTGTACCGCGTCATGTTGGGTGCAGCTATGAAAAATTAGATTTGGCTTCCTATTCAGGAAGCGGATAAGATATGTGGAAGGTGTTTATTCTAGTCCATTTTGTTTACCTGTTTACTTTGTGGGCACTCACACTATTGATGCCGTCATTCAGGCAGATCATAGAGAGGCAGGGCTGAGCCCTTGCCCTTGGCATACATATATCGGCACTGGTTGTTAACATATCCAGCAGCAGGCTCTTCCTGTGGGCTGGAAGACGGGCTCTCGAGAATACACAGCTTGAAATGAGAACGTCTCTCAACACTACAATTGGAAGAGAATCAGCGACTGTCTGGTCAGTGGCGCAAACCCAATTCGATTCATAAATTTATCATATTCTGGAAGCTATATGTTCTGCATTCACTATAACTTGAACACTTTCTGGATCAGCAGCCAGGGCTTCCTCTGTCTCTACGCAAAATCGCTGCTCAATGGACGGGCATCTAAAACTCGTCCAAGATCTGTTCCGCCATACGCCATACCCTTCCTCCACAATCCGGTCAACTTCTTGAATAACGTTATCTTGCTAGTGGTGAACGGGGAGCTCTCCCCAGTGCGGTACTGCGGTGGTACGAATCCATCTACTTTGATCCGCTCCGCACCCGGATGTACCATATGTAACGCGAGGAGCACGCATATTTTTTCGTATTCTTCTCTACTGTCAAAGTAGAGCTGTCCTGCAAATAGATTCAATTTCGTTCGGACATGTGCAGGAGGCGACCACGATCCGGTTTGAAGCACCGGTATGGAATAAAATGCAAGGTCAGAAAATGAACGCATTGACGCGGTGACTCTAGGTGCATAGATGTGCAACCGCACTTTCTTGCTCTTGCGGATGTCAGGGAGCAACTCATTTGCTTCATGGGGGCTAATCGCGATGACGGTACTGTCCTTCCCTGATCCGCTCGAAAGAACCCAGTTAATGGGGCGAAGATAGTCTGTTAACTCCGAGCCATTCGAATTCGTGGTGGTGATCGCGAAATCCGCCGTCGCGAGTGGGGATGGGGACCATTCACTTACCGAATCCAGGGCCGTGTGGATTCCAGTGGGTGCGAAGAGTGGAAGGATATACCTCAAAGATTTTGCGAGTATTCCTGTACGAACGAACGCGCGAATGACATCACAGATGACGTGCTGAGCCGGATAGACCTTCGGAGGGCGCTCTACTTGACGCTCTCGCTCAATTTCATGGTTTACCTCGCGCTCTTGCTCCTCCGCCATCCTAACATCGGCCAACGTCCTCATTCCTAGACGCTCTATTCTTTCACGTAAACTTGGGATGCCATTTATTTCCAAGCCCGTCGCGGCACCATGTACATCCAAAACTGGGTCGTACATCTCTTCCAGGGTTCTTGACTCGGGTTGCAACCAAGTACCCTTCAGAGTTCCCAAGTTTCCAGTCCAACTATGCAGTTTGTACGCCGCAAAACGCTTGTGGTGGTCAAGACCTTGCTCCGCCCAGTGTGGGAGGTGATGACGGGTGTCTTCGCAAGTCTCGTGCATGGCCCAGCGGAGGATATCCAGGACGTCAACTCGATAACAAGGGCCTCCCTCACTTGGAATAAGATTCCGGATCCGGCGATCGACCTCTCCTGGCGCGAAAAACATCACCGACTGTCCTTTCCCCAGTTGGCGCATTCGCATACACCCTGCGTCATTGTCAGTCTCTGACATTCCCATGAATGTTAATGCTCGCCTTGTAGTAGTCTGTCCTTAGTGACCTTCGGCCCAAGTGTGACCGCCGCGCGGGTCCCTCGAGGATGCTTCAAGTCTGTTCCTCGAGTGTGCGCGTCACCCAGATATATTACGCATTTATCCAGTTGCCTGTTGAAAGGAGAAGAAATAAATGGTTCTGTCATCCCATCTTGTGTAAGAACAGTGAGATGATCCGAGTCGTTGAAGAAGATAGCTGCTAAGACATCAGGTCGGAGAGAAAGCCAATGTCGGACCAATGCCTTGTTTTGGAGTTCCAGCATCTGAGCTCCGACGTCTAATAGTACTCGGATTTCAGGGTCTTGATTAACAAGACGCTTCAAGAAAGCTTTCGCGGATTCGCGTTCGCCATTTTCTCCTTCCGTACACTCATAGTGATTGTTCTCAGGTTGCAAGAGATACTGCAGAACAAGCGCATTTGTGCTGAGCTGAGAGACTGGGTCTTCCTGCGAAATTGACGTCGGCAATAAGTATCGATTGTCATTCGTACCACTGAAACCGGTTGTCAAATTCGTCTTGTTCTCCACAAGATCCCAGGCAGATGTGGAGAGCTTGGATGGGAACTCCTTGGCCGCTCGAGGAAAGACAACTTGAGACAGATAAAAGTCTACTGCCCTTACATTCCTCGATAAGAGGGGCACTAGGAATTCGTCGACTTGAATGTCGTCCTTTGTGTTTACTCCGTTGAGCTGCCGCAGTGTTACGGGAAGGTCTTTTCCGGACTCTACCCACTGATCGTATTCCATTTCAGGATTGTCGAGTTTGGATAGTAAATCAAAGCAAAGCAGTACTTGTTCCTTCGTTAAGCCGCCATAATAGTAACTGAGGCACGTCAGAGCAATGGCGACGTCTGGGTGACCGAACTCGGCTCTCAAGCTTGGGACATCCTACATCCACACTGAGCAACCGTAGGCAGCTACATTTCCAAAACATACCTTTGCGCGATATGGAACGGCCATGGGAGTTCTTCCGGGATCAAGGCCATAATCGACGCGCCAACGGCGTTCCTTGAGTACGTAGCCAAGAATTCCCTCGCCATCAACAAGAAGCCCACGGAGTAAGAGAATTCCACGCCATAGGGTAGTTCCAGAGCATTGAGACCGAATTAAGTCATGGTCCTCGTCAGAAACATCCCTCTGAATGATGAATCGACGAGTAGCCTCTCGGAATTGGGGTGAGAGTACGACTGATGGAAGGCTTGATAATGCGCCGCCAAGAGCGTCATCGACGATGAGTGACGATATCTCTAGGGAAACCTCGCGATCGAGGATTCGCACCGTTGGAAATCCTTTCTCGGTTTGATCACATTCGAAAATCTTTGGGCGTGCAACTGTGCGGAATGTGCTCGTAACTGGCTAAACACTTGTTGTGTCGTGCACCAGCGATTGGGAAAATCTTCAACTGGCTTTTGCCCTCCTGCTGTGTAAACTAATTGATATCGAACGTGAAGGATTTCGTCACTCTCATCAAGGACATCGCGCGATACTTTTTCAAGCCAGTCTTGCAGTAACTTGAGATTGAGAGTTAAAGGGGTCTTCTCGTTGTCATTGTGTGATGCCAGGAGGAAATCGATGCACATGAGTTTCTGTGAGAGTATATGCTCAGGTTGGATGACAAGAACCCCACCATCAGCGACGCATCGTCTGTAAAGAGCGCTGATGTTTTGAACTAGAGGGGCAGTCATCCGCAGGTCTCGAGAGAAGGGAATATAGAAGATGGGTCGATCCGCAAGGCCAGAAAGTCGGCTCAGGAGCAGCTGGAACATTTGATTTGATAATGGTTTAAGCGTCACAACTCTGACGAGCCTGGAGCCGTTCGCCAAGGTTGCAGCGACCAAAGGCACAATTACAGATGATTTTCCCTTTCCCATGTTGAGTTGTAAGGATGAGCTGCGCCCCGATGAGGGAGAGACCATCTCACGCGCGATGGCTAATTGTAGTGGGCGTGCTAAAAAGTTTGCATCGATCTAACCGCAGAACATATCAGTACTTTCACGTTCAATAAAGAAGTTTACTAACTTGAATCAGTACACAATCTTCAGAACAAACCGCCGCTACATCCTCACAAGCAGTATCGGATTCACGTAGGAGCTCTTCGTCGCGACCCCTGGATGAAAGCTCCAGCAATCGCTGAGATTGCTGGTATCTCAGCAACTCCACGGCGTACGTGGTGACAGCGTATTTCCACAGTCCTGTAAGTGCGTCAACGCGATCTCTCGACAACTCACGTAGGATCGATCATGGCGTTATTCGAGGCCAAAGACCTGCAGCGCTGATGACTTTCTCTATCTTCTGGGATGGCTTGAGAGATTTCGAGAGCTCAGAGAAGATTGTATCCTTTCTCTCGGAACACCTATCGCGATGGTCGCATAAAACTTCGTATGAGGGGATAACGCGCTGTGTGAGGAGAGGAGCCTTTTTTCCCACAAGCGCGCAGTGACTGTCTTCCAAGTCATCTCCATAAAGTTGAAGTAATGATTCTTGAGAGTGTCGAAACTCCTGAATAAGGCTTCCTAGACGACCTTCTCCTGTGAGTTGCGGACTGCTTCCAGCTCCTACCGTCACGTTGGAAGGTATCACGATAGGCTCTTCACACGACAGTGGCGGTGGAACGTCGGCACGAGACGCCAGTACTTCTTGCATCAAGTAGGAAATTATTTTAGGAAAACGTGTAAGGAAGACCAGAGAAAGTGGTGCTCCCATAGTCGCTTAAGATTCCCTGCAAGCGTTCTATATGACATTTGAGCTCATTATTTCTGGAAATGGAGCGGAGGTACACGTCAACGCAATTTCTGCAACTTGATGTGGCGAACCATTTGTCGGAAAGTTTGAGGGAAGCAGATCTCGGCCACCGATTAATGATTAAAGACGCAGCCTCTGACGCCCGTTTCCCAACAATTCTATCATACTCCTGCCTTCGTTGCTTGACAACCTTCTTGCTGCTTGTGGCCGTCACTGCCATTTCTTGTGCTGGAGTTATCTCCATTCGATGGGCGCATTGGACTATCAGGGCTTCTAAACGTTTATAATCTGGAGATGTGCCATCTGAAAGCATGTACACAGGGTCCGGGGGAGGTCTAAGACCTCGGAAGCGGATATCCGTCACAAAGATTAAAACAAGAGGAAGGAAACCTGCAAGAGCTGACTAGTGATGTGCCTGGCCCGGCTCAAAGCCAGAAGCCGGGCCTAGGGATCAGCAAGGGTTTTCATACCTGTGCAGGTAAGCGCTGTGGGTTTTGACGGGTACGGGTACGGGTATACAACTCCCAACCCACCAGAAACCCATACCCGTGCAGCAGGTTTGGCAGGTATAAGTGGTCATCGGTCATTGACAAGATCAGCAGAAATGTAATGATAAAATACATCTGTAGCAAACAAATGATAAGATTTAATTTGATGTATGCTACAGGGTTTCTGTAAATATATTCTAGTGTTATCCTATGAAATATCAAAGCAGATCAACGGTGCGATGTAAAATAAAAGTGTTATCAGTGATCCACTCTCTTAAAAATCATGATGCAACTGTTTTATTAATGTGCGATCAATTCTGCTGGTCTGGCACTATCTAAAATACACTCTAGACTACTTTAGACTATTCTATAATCTAATTATCAAATTATTTTACTGAAACAAGGCCCGCGTGTATCTACAGGCTGCATAGAGCAGCAACTACATTGCATCGCATGGACCAGCATATTGGTCTGATCTCCTTCCTATTAAGGAAGGTTGACTTAACAATCACGGCTGCGATTTTCCATTGGTCCGACAAGATTGTGATCACGCATAGATAACACAACAGAAACGCATTCACAAATTAATTAGATCCATAGAATATACATCTAAGATCTGACATATGATCAAATCACATCATTAAACGAGATAATGAGATAATGCGTTCATTTAATCTAGTAGCTGATATAGTACATCTAAAGTACAAGCCTGCCCATGCCTGTTCCACAAAATGAAATAAAATAATAATGTAAATAAAGAATAAACTTAATCTTCTGAACATAAATCAGCAATTATTGAGGGATCCTGAGTAGCTACAGATGAACGTGTTGTATCCAAGTGCATATCTCCTTGACCGGGATGGACCGGGCTGAGTGTCCGAAATGTGCGATGCAAGTAAAGAACTTGCATGCGTTTCATTTTATGGGTAACCTGGGTATCAAAACAAATATCCAGGGGTTACCCCTGCCAATCACTATGCATTTGTCAATTATTTTTGCATTCTGTGTGGTTATCTGACAGGCTTTTCATTCAATGTTCTATTACATCCTATCTAATCATCTCTGTATATTGGGGTGGATTTTAGTTGTGCTTGTATAAAATTGAGACCAGCATAATAAAATAAAAATGGAATAATGAATTATCTTAATCTTCTGAGCATAAAACAAGAGTCATTGAGGGATCTTAAGCAGCCATAAATGAATGCATTGTGTATCTCCTTGGTCCGGGATGGCCTGGGCCGGATATCCGAAATGCGCGATGCAAGTAAAGAACTTGCACGCGTTTAACACAGGCAACCTGCAGGTGACCCATACCCATAGCGACGGGTACGGGTACAGGTACGGGTACCAATGAAGATACCCGGGGGTTACCCCTGCTATTCACTAGCCGGGCCAAGCCAGGCTGTTGTGACAGCCCAGCAAGGGCTTTGGCCTGGCTCAGAGAAACTAAAAGCCAAAGCCGCCAGCTCAGGCCGCGGCTTTCAACAGCACATACAAGTGCAATAGCAATCATCAAAATCAGTAGAAATCTGATCACAAATTGGTTGATTTGGGTCACATGATCATGTTTATTGCGGCATTTCAAACTTTTTCTTCGATATAGCTTTGCAATATGTAACACACTAAGTCATATTTGGATTAGCTGAACTATAACTACTAGTTATATGTCATAAAATTTTCTCTGCCAAAAGCCACGGCTTGGGCCAAGCCGGGCCAGGGCCAAGCTGTCTGTGGCAGCTTTGGCTCAGCCCAGACTTCAGGAAAGCCGGAGCCGCCCCAGGCCAAGCCAAAGCCACAGCTTTTGGGCCAAGCCAGGCCGGAACATCACTAGAGCCGACTGGCTGAAGCTTGCCACAGAAAGGCTGAAAGCTAAGGTAATCCTCAAGTCTTGAGAGTTGGAACTTAACGACTGTTGACAGGCATTATATATGCCCAGAAAGTCTTGCGCAGTGCTGAAACCAAGCCAGTATCGATTATATCTCAGTGAAATATTGCTGCTGGCAGGGCCAATTGATCTCCATAATTAGTGATGTGCCTGGCCCAGCTCAAAGCCGGAAGCCGGGCCAAGCCAAGCCATTGGTGATGGCCCAGCAAGGGCTTTGGCCCGGCTCAGAGTGGCTAAAAGCCAAAGCCGCTGGCTCAGGCCGCGGCTTTTGACCATAATTTTAGTGTGTACAAGTGCAATAGCAATCGTCAAAATCAGTAGAAATCTGATCACAAAGTGGATGATTTAGCATGAACATGTTTATCAGCTGCATCGTGGCTGTAACAGGTGCAATGATCCCGATTACAAGGATAAGATATGTAAAAAGTGTTCTTAAATGAGATAACAATGAAAATGATGAAAATGCTTGTCAAAAACTGCACAGAATGCGGAGATTGATGCACGTGTAAGGCTTGAGGTAGTCATAGATGAACAGCCCTGCTTGTACAGCAAGAATACGCCTATATTGACGATATCAAGAGCCTGCAGCCCCAAGAGGACAGGATCGGCTCATACTATGTCTAGATACAATGTAAACTCACCTGCAGCATCAAGAGGACCAGATGGGGTCTGCAGCGTGTTACAGAACGTCTTAAATACATGTCTACTGTTATTATATGAAGTTACAAGTTGGATCATGAGTCCGATGTAAAATAAGACAACAATCAGTTATGGGGTGCAGATGTGCATATCTCCATACTGCTGTGTCTTGTCTGATCACATGCGATCTATTTGTGTGGTCTGGCACCCTCTGAAATACATCCTAGACTATTGTTAGACAATTCTGGTAATTATCTATTGTTCTATCTACTGACACAGTGTCTGCGAGTATCTATATTGTCCGTGCTACATAGGGCAGCTCTGTTAATGCGTAAATGTGCAAAGTGCAGGGCGGACTGCATTGGTCTGGCCACTCTCCTGACTGTGAGGGTTTGATCTTGAGTAAACACGATGCACGTGAGACACTCTGGGCAGCTCAAATGCCCCGGGAATGCAGAAAACGTGCATCCGGGACATAATTTTCCAATATGTTCACTCTGACCCACCCTCAACCACAAATGTCTACTGCATCTCTTGTTGCAGGAGCTCCTGCATATATATGTACAACTTGTGTAGTTTTTTTCAATGAGATTTTTCCTTCCCTTGATCCCCTCCAAATCAACGCTTCAAGTCTCTGCATATATGTACTTTCTCTGCCAAAAGCTGTGGCTTGGGCCAAGCCGTTTGTGGCGGCTTTGGCTCAGCCCAGACATCAGGAAAGCCAAAGCCGCCTCAGGCCAAGCCAAAGCCACAGCTTTTGGGCCAAGCTGGGCCGGAACATCACTATCCATAATTGAATCGCCTGCCATAATTGTAGCCATTCACGGGAAGGGGAAAGATTAGTGTTCCATGTAAACCAAGACATCTGATAGGCGGTGTCTTCAGGGCTTTTCCCATTAGTTATTGACGAAACGCAGCTATGAAAGGGTTTAGCTATCTATGTAGATAGTGGATAGGTTCAGTTGTTGTGGTCAAAACTTATATATTAATTAGTATCTTTACCTATGTAGATAGCGGATAGGCTATTACTAAGCGTTAGCTAACTACAGTAAAGATAAGACATCAGGAAAATGACATATTGCTAGATTGACTATTGCTAGCCAATCTAGCCCTTCTAGCACTTTAAATTCAAAAGTAGATATAGCAAACATGTCTTCATGCCTAGAACTACTTTTGAAAATGTAAAGCTACTTTTCAATGTAAAGCTACTTTTTAATCTAAAGCTACTTTTCAAATCTAGGACTTGTTAGTCTAGTTTTTATGTTTATCACGTTTTTTGGGTTGGCAAAGCGGTTCACAAAGCAGTTCACAAAGCAGTTCTCAGATAGTCCATAATAGTTTAACATTATTACTAAGCAATTTACATGAAGATGGTAATCTACACGCGTGATGTTTTTTGATATCTAGCATGAATAAATCAGAGGAATATAATATATTAATGAGACATACCAGTCAAGCTTGATGAGGGGAAAGGCAGTATCAGTGGGTCCTCCAGCATCTTGAGAGGACCCCTTACTTGAGTGATAATAGTATTGCGATTGGTCAATTATTCATTCCCAATGTTCGCCATCAACTCTTTTTGTAATGCCAACCCATTCTCGCACCTTTCTGCCCCAAGGATCTTCAATAAAACCAGGTCCCTTGACACCATCCCTGAACAACGTTAGCCCTTGCTCAACTGCAGCTGTTACCAATGCCAGTGCTCCAATTTGAGGGCCATAATTGATTGGTGATTTTTCTATCCTTTGAAGGTGTTTTGCATATACTTTCATGATTAACTCTGAACAAAATGCTGCACGTGAACCCTGTTGGCAATTTTAGACAGTTATAGTACATCATAATATAACTTACCTTGAAATCTGGGTACTGGTAAATAAAGCGAAAGCCTTCAAGAGCAGACCCAGCAAATTTTGTGAACTCTTCCAAAGAAGCAAAGTCATAGCATGCGTCGTTGTCCCATAGATCCAAGATAACCTTGTAGCCCACCTTTCCAATGTTGCTGCACCAGTTATTGAGTACATTATCAATCTGAAAGTCATAAGATCAATACTCAGTAAGGAAAAATGATGGACGTACCACACCTAGTGTGATCTGCATTTCCTTGGGCCCAAGTGGTATGTCTGGATATACAAGACACCATATATCTTTAATAATGCCCTCCACATGATTGTTTGCACCAAATGGGTCTTCTACGGACCCTGCCCACATTATCAAAGTTGGAACGAATGTTTTTCGCCATGCGCGCCTATGAGCTGAACCATGTGGAAATGGTAGGTCTGTAACCAAGTACCTCCTTTGGGGACACTTGGGATTGGCATCTTGCAAGTTGTCTTCTGTGCCCACAGCTACATTAGTTAACATGATCCCCATCTGTACATTGATGAGCGATCTGTGTAAGTTAAAAAGATATAAAGTGATACCTGTGCTGTAGTCCATGTGTTCTGGCGACCATGCTCGATGTACTGGGATGCTTGGGATGTGTTGTTGTCTTCATGGATCCCACTAACTCCTGTACTAGCGTAGTTTGACCCAGATGCCATGATAGCACTTTTCATGCCGGTGCTAGTGGGGACTTCTATATATGATCAGATAGTGATAATTGATTGCAAATAGAGTGACTTACGAGTTTCACTCCTTCTTTCCCAGTTAACATGGAGCCCTGTGGAATCAATCTTGCTGCACTTGGGATCTCTCTGGCCATGATAGGACTCCCTGGTAATTGTCATAAGAATGAACTGTGTATCCCAGATATACTCTTACTGCAGCTCCTTTCGCTTGCGCTTGTCGATTGACCCCATGACTGTGGAGTTTATGACACACGCCTTTGCAACTTCACTCCACAACTGGCCCGCACTAGATGACTTCTTCTTTGTATGACGTGACTCCTATGATGTGTGGTGTTGTCAGTGGCATTGGTGGAATCAGTCATGTGAGAATCGGAAATTAATATTACCATTCTCGCACTCTGTTTTCCTTTTCCTTTGTGCCGCCACTGCCTTGGCTCTTCCTCCTCTTCCTCCTCTTCCAGATCACTGAAACAAATGGAGATAAATTCGTTATTGTTGTCATCGTTGTCAGTGTGATCTGTTTGATCTCTGCCTGCATTAATATTTGGGACTGGCTCAGTGTCTGTAAATGAAGCAGGTGACACAGTTGGTGGATAGGATTGTGCTCGTGCACTGCTGTCCTCACTACCACTGTCCTGTAATTCACTTTCAGATTCAAGGTTGGATGGTCCACTGTCATAATTGATCAGAATTAGAATGTGTGCTCCGTAATAAATTGACAGAAATACATACTCTTCTTGGCCATGCACCTCTTCTTGGCCATGCTCAACTTCTTCAATCACATCGTATAGACTTGGATTGTCTGCAGTAACCGCCATTCTGATAGAATGGGCCATCTGTAAGGGATAATATTCAGCACTCGGGGCCAGATCAGGTCTTGCAGCATGTTTTTGTGCTGAGAATTCAGCAAGCTGAATTCTGTCCTCTATGTTAGCAATATGATTGACCACTGCTCGATGCTGGGTGGCTTCCATCTCTCTTGCAGTGGCTTCCTCTCCTTTTGATTTAGCTTTGTCTTCAGCTACCTGCCTTGAGGTGTGGCGCTTCTGCTGAGAATTAGTGATTGTCAAGGGTTTTCATACCCGCACGGGTAAGCACCATGGGTTTTGCCGGGTATGGGTATGGGTATACGGCTCCCAACCCATGGAAACCTGTACCTGCGCGGCAGGTTTGGCGGGTATAGGCGCCAATCATGCATTGACAAGATCAGTAGAAATTCTAAGATAAAACACATCTGCAGCCACAAAATAAAAGATCTCGTCTGATGTATGCTATAGGGTATCTTTAAATATGTTCTAGTATTATCATATGAAATATCAAAGCAGATCAATGGTGCGATGTAAAATAAAAGTGTTATCAGTGATCCACTTCTTGAAAATCATGATGCACCTGTTTTATCAACGCGCGACCAATTCTGCCAGTCTGGCACTATCTAAAATAC
>WTXG01000559.1:0-13577 GCA_022496185.1 Multifurca ochricompacta | reverse complement strand
AGAAGAAGGCGAGGCGTACTGCAACTTGGATGGGCGAATATATCCTTTTGCCAAGTGTTCTTCAAGGAACTCTGTCAGTGCCACCTGCTCGGACTGGGACAGCGGATAGATTTTGCAATCTATTGCTGTAGGTGTATCGGGGAGTAGGTCTATGGCGTGGTCCCATGGTCTGGAAGGTGGAAAGCGCTGGGATTCTTCTTCGGAGAACACCTTCCAATGCCTATGGTAAACACTTGGTACTATGTCGCTGTATGTCTTTTCTGTCTGCCCTTGTATTGCCTTTTGGGCTAACTCTGACGCTTTAGTAGCGTAACAGTGACCTGGGTCTTCCTCTCCTGTACTCGTGGCTTTTATTGTCGGATGTCTGACTGTGTAGTCATAGCCTATGGACGTGATAATGGTGGGATATGATTCTTTGTCCATTGTCGCGTCAGCCCAGTTGATCTTGGGCTCAAACGCGGCAAGCCATGGGTATCCTAAGATAAGATCTTCGTCTCCTAGGTCTGTAATCAGGAAACGAATGTTCTTCGTGGTTTCTCCAACCTGGACCTTCAGATCCGTGTAATGAGTAATCTTCCCAGCGCGGTTGGCCGTTCCGTCAATGTTCCAAATGTTCTTTTCCTGGGGAAGTGCCAGCCGTCCCAGACCCATTGTCTTGATTAGTCGTGGGTGAATAAAATTGTCTGTGGCTCCGGAGTCCACTAAAATATCTCGATCGGCCGTCCTCTGTGTAGTTTTGAAATGGACTGGTATTTTCAATGATTTGAATCGACTAGCATACACAGAGGTAACATGGAGTGCTCGTGCCCAGGCTGATGGGTTTGAGCCTAACAAAAATCCTTCTTCGCAAACGCTTTTTCTACTAATATGGTGCGCACTTCCTCACTCTCCTTCATCATGTTGGCCCATATGTCCTGAGCTTTTTCTTCTTTCGACCGTTTGTCCACGGTGGGGGGTTGTTCTGAACGGGGTGTTCTGGTGCCACCGTGGCGACAGCAACTCGTGCTCCCTTCTTGGGACAGTCTCGGGACATATGTCCCAATGCTCTGCAACAGAAGCAGCGCCCTTCTTTCATTAGTGTCTGCCGCTCGTCTTCCGTAAGTGCTGCCCGAGCTCGGGCTCAGTCTGCAGAGGTATCCATAGCGTTTGGATCCCTCTGGCCATGTGGCGCGGGCTTCACTCCGAACGCTGCCTTCCACTGGTCTCAGGTTTTTCCTTTTTTGGTGTCAACTCCAAACCTTGTCTGGAAGTCAAGGTAGTCTTGTTGCTGTCTTCGAGCAGCGTCAACCCAGGTGTCCCAGTTGTGGGGGTGATGAAACTGAATGATGTTCTTGACCAGGGGGTTGGGCAAACCCTGTGAAAAGAGGTCTAACGTTGCCTCTTCGTCCGTGTCATAGCCGGCCCTGTTGGCTAGACTTCTGAACTTGGCGACGTATGCGTCAAGTTCTCCCTTCTCCATTCTAAGGGACTTTAATTCGCGGGCTGCCTTCTGCTTGGCCTGCCCATCCGTGAAGGCATCTTTAAACCGCTCAGCGATGGTCTCCCAAAGACCTTCACTAGTGGTACGACACCCACTTTCGACTTGTTCATTCAGCCACTCCAGCTGTTCCATGGTCCAGTCGTCAACCGCATCCCCCCGAATCAGGGAAAGGAACAGATTGGCTTGTTGAAATGGATTGACAATCTGTGGGATGTCATGGTTGAAGTTTTTAAAGGTTGTGAACTCCAACATGAATTTTTTGCTCTGTGAGCGGTCCCCAGTGAACGTTTGGGGAAGCACTCCTGACAATCGTCCGGACGGGGGGGGAATGTTTGGTGGTGCTGCCACTGGGGCTGGTGGGGCAGGGTCTGGAAGCTGGGCGGCAATGGTGGACATGTTTTGGTAAAGCGGGGTGACGGTGTTGGTGGATTGTATAGAGATCTGGGGAGTTGTCAAAGCAGGGGCTCTGAACGTGACAACTTCGGGTGCAACTGGGGCTGTAGACGACGCTAATACCAGTGCTTCTTCGCTAGGTTCTTCTATGTACTCCTCTGGTTCGGAGTCCGTGACAATGGCCGGAGGGTTTTCTCTCCACGGGCCTAGTCCAAATTCAGGTGGGGCAGGTCTGGTTGTAACCCAAGAGTTTCAACTGTCCGAGTATTGGATACAATACCAAACTCTTTTTTCTTCGTCGTATTCTACCGGTTGGTATCTTCCGTCGTGATAGACGTAGTATCCAAACTCGGATTCAAAGTCTTTCCAGGCGGCAGAGCCAAGTACTTGCTGTGAAAGATTATTCTCGTCTCTGCGTTCGATGAGCTCTTCTCGGAAGAGGGTCTGACTGCGGCTGGAAGCCACTGTGAGAGACTCGACTTGATGTTATGTCCGGTGTGAGACATTCTGCACGACTTGTGCGACAGCGTTGTACGTATGTTCAGATAAGAGGTCAATAAGGCCTCTTGGAGTTTAAGATGAATGAGTCAAAGCCAACAGGGCTGCTCCCGAGTGGCAATGTTGAGCGGAAAGTGCCAAAAGCACTGAGACGGTTGAGTCAAAGGTTTCAAGGGGAAGTCCAGAAGACAAACACCGATGTATTCAATAAGTCGAGTCTGAGGTCTACAAGGTAGTTACTGCGGACTTATATACGTAATCGAATGGGCGTCTATAGATAAGATAACAGAGTCAAGTGGGCCCGAATATACGAAAGCGGAGGGCGTAAAGCCTGGCTTCTGATAGGGGATTAAGTAAGTGTCCAGTCGTAAAGATAAGGGATAAGATAAGAGTCCAAACACAAGTACAGTAACACAAACATAAACAAGGGCAGTCACGGGGAAGGGAGCAGGGCACGTGAAGGGTCCCACGATGGAGACGTGATCTGATAATGTAAAGTAGGCGGCAAGGAGGGGTCGTTGCTAGGTAGGAGAAAGAAAGTCGGAAGAGACGGGGTTCGTAACACAAGGGGGAGTGTTGAACCAGAGTACTGGTACAGAGCTACCGGAGATCGGTCCGACATAAGATTGTGATCATGCATTTCAGAGATAACGCAGCCGATCACAATCACTTAGATACTTAATGATCCTAATACATCCGAAAGCGGTCATGTGACTATAATCACATTATAAACACATTGTACTTACAATTAGATTAATAGCTGATTAGTACATGCAGATGTATATAAAAGCCTATGTAAATATGCTACAAGAATGAAGTTGCTATTGCATTATTGAAAGCATCTAAGCCTCTACATACAAGGTGAGATATGTTGACACAGGACGTGTCTGGAGATGCTTCAGGCATCTAAGGTTCGCTTCAGCTGTAGATTAGATTAGATTAGATTTCGGAGTATCGGACTTTTTATGTTATCTTTATTACATTTCTTTCTCACCTTACTCAGCTGATTAGTGATGGACTTAGTAATGCGCAGTAAGCATGTGATATCTCTTTGGCCAATGGCCTTTATCCCTCTCTGTTTATTGTCCGGCACTTGTGGACTTATTCCCAGTGCGCACAGACCATTTCCCCTGGCCCCTATGGGTATATAAGGGTGTCTGTTTTGTCTCTTTCACTTCAGAGTTTCTTCAACCTCTGAAGTGTAAGTCTTACTATACTTTCTACTTTCCTTTGACTAATGTCTCTTGTAGATACTTGTCTTTCTAGGTCAGTAGAATAGTAATATAGAGTTTCTTCAACCTCTGAAGTATACTTGTCTTTCTAGCCTAACCCGCTACTAACCACAGTCAGTATAACCAGCAGCATGATTGTTTGACAAGATAGAGTAGTAAAGTAGCATCTAAAGTACAGTCTGTGCCATGCCTGATTCTTCAGGATTTGGCTGAGGCTCTGATCCATCAACCACGGACCACAATCTCCGCAGTTTCAAGACCATTTGAACTCTGTACTTCCAGAATGTGAAATTGCCACCATCTTCTTCCAAGTATGGTATGTCATATTGATGTGCTCCTTTTGTAGACGGTGCTGCTGCTGCTTTGGGTGCTGCTGTGCTGATTGGGGAACTCATGGTTTATGGTGCATGGTGGTTTTCTGTCTGGTATGTATTCTGGTTCAATTTAGAGAAACTCAGGTCTCATAATCTGTAAGAGCTAGAAAAGCGAGTAGCTCAGTCTTTGGAACAGAAAGACTATATTGCTAGGTAATACCTAGAAAAGCAAGTAGCTACACAAAGAATTAGTAAAATGCAATGTAGCTATGAAGAAAATAATACTGACCTCAGTCTTTGGAACAGAAAGACTGAGGATGCTAACTACGCTGGTAGTCCTATAATATAGTAAGAAATTTGCATGATATGATACCTCGTGCATTGTGTAGAATGGCCTCAATGTGATCGATCCCAGGCCGCCATCTCCGGTATCAATGTGGCTGTGTGCCGTGGCTGTATTCTAACACACCTCTTCTTCAATACACCCTGGGTGGCATTACATCCTTTGACAATTGTCTATAGCGATAGATGACAACCTTAAAGGGGGTTGTAGTAGTGCATCTCGGCGAATAGTCCTTGAGTTGAAGCTTGAAGGTGTGGTGTGATGTTGTGTGAATAGACTATTATTAGGGGGTACCAGTGTTAGTCCAGTACAGCAAGCTGAATTTGCCGGTACAGTTGGCGATAGCACAAAAATCAACCTAAGAGCAGAGTGAGCGCAAGTAAGAGTAAAAGCGATTGTTAAGTTCGCTTTTATGAGAATCAAGTTGAAGCAGACAGTTGGATAGGAAGGGATCAAACTGGATAATAGATTTCAGACAAACTACTAGGGTTTTTATACAATTTAACTATAGAAGTCAATATAAGAGAGATAACACAATAAAGTCGAAACTACGGGGGCATGCAAAAGGGGCGGAACTGTAATGTACAACTGTAATGGTATTAGTCGCGCTTGCATAAAATCAAAACGAGATAAGATAATAATTGAGATATGAAATGCGTTTACTCTTTCTATGCTCTCTTCCACCTTTCTACCTCTCTCCTCTCGGGAACACTTTACCTCGCACTCACTGCAGATTGGATCCGCACAAAGCAAACGAGTTACTCCCTGACATCCGTAAGAGCAAGACAGTGCGGTTGCACCTAGAGTCACTGCGTCAATGCGTTCATTTTCCGACCTTGTGTTTTATTCCATACCCGCGTTGCCAACCGGATCGTGATCGTCCCCTGCACATGTTTGAACAGAATTGAATCTGTTTTCAGGACAGCTCTACTTTGATAGTAGAGGAGAATATGAAAGAATATGCGCGCTCCTCGCGTTACACATGGTACATCTGGGTGCGGAGCAGATAGAAGTAGATGGATTCATACCACCAAAGTACCACACTGGGGAGACTTCCCCATTCACCACTAGCAAGATAGCATTGTTCAAGAAGTTGATTGGATTGCAGAGGAAGGGGATGGCATATGGAGGAATGGATCTCGGGCAAGTTTTAGATGCCTGCCCCTTGAGCAGCGATTTTGCATAGAGACATAGGAAGTCCTCCCTAGAGAAGGTGTTCAGGCCATAGTGAGCCGTATAACATACAATGTCCAGAATACAATAAATTTATAAAATTTACGGATTCTTCAGTGATTTTCGAGATGGTCTCCTGGAGTTGAGTTGATTGAATTTGGTTTGTGCAAAGGTGGGCCCGCCACTTGCTTGTAATGGCTACTATGTACCTGGTAGTAGCCGCGCGATTTAGGCGTTGTCCATTCAAATTCAAAATAAATAAATAAATAAATAAATAAATAAATAAATAAATAAAGTGTGCTAAACCTTTTTTTTTTGGAATCAAGTTTCATTGATGCGCTTGCAAGGCTGTGCCTAAGTTGCGCAGCTATCTATTACAAAGGGTCCCCTAGTAGCTACTGTAATTGTATTAGAGCAGAGCCCCATTGAAAAACTCCCAGGGGGAAAGATAAGAGTAGTGGGATTGACTAAGTGAGACGAGCGCAGACTGCAATGCCGTGTAGGTTCAGACCGACCAAGTCAATAGGAAAGGGGGGTCCATTAGGCCTCTGCTAGGCCTAGTCTGGATCAAGAAGCCATTTTGCAGCAGAGCTTCAACGAGGTTCTTCGTATTGAAGATGGTCATCAGGGGAATGACCAAGTGTGCATGTTTGACACAATGCGGCTCTCGTGGTGGAGGGGGCAGTCATAAATGTTAAACAGGCATGCTGCTGGTTACTGACTCAGAATACCGGTACAGAGTTGCCGGGATAGCGGTCTGACATAATTGCGATTGCTTAGATAGCACAAGTGATGAGATCCTTAGCATATATATCTCAGATCGGGCAGGTGATCAAATCACATCATTAACAAGAAACGAGATACCACACTTGTTTAAATTAGTAGCTGATATAGTACATGAAAATGAATGTATATAAACCACTGTATAGCTGCAATAGATAAAGCAGTTGCTATCACATTATTGCATGCATCTAAGTGTCTAAACTAACAAGGTGAGATAGTTAGTAGTACTATAGTATCTAAAGTACAATCCTGCACCATGCCTGCTCTACAATGCATGTGCACAACAGCCCAACCCACAGCTCACACTAAAATGGGTTCCACCTGTTGAGACGGGCCAGTAATAGTGATGTGCCTGGCCCGGCTCAAAGCCGGAAGCCGGGCCAAGCCGGGCCTGTTTGGGCCGGGCCAAGCCAGGCCGTTGTGACGGCCCAGCAAGGGCTTTGGCCCGGCTCAGAGAAACTAAAAGCCAAAGCCGCCGGCTCAGGCCGCGGCTTTCAACAGCACATACAAATGCATTAGCAATCGTCAAAATCAGTAGAAATCTTATCACAAAGTGGTTGATTTGGGTCACGTGATCATGTTTATCACGGCATTTCAACCTTTTTCTTCGATATAGCTTTGCAATACGTAACACACCAAGTCAGATTTGGATTAGCTGAACTATAACTACTAGTTATATGTCATAAAATTTTCTCTGCCAAAAGCCGCGGCTTGGGCCAAGCCGGGCCAGGGCCAAGCCGTCTGTGGCGGCTTTGGCTTGGCCCAGACTTCAGGAAAGCCGGAGCCGCCTCAGGCCGAGCCAAAGCCGCGGCTTTTGGGCCAAGCTGGGCCGGAACATCACTAGCCAGTAACCACGAGAAGCGACTGGATAGTTTAGGACCGGATAGCCGGACACCCGGGTGGACTCGATCTCTTATTGATCGTGATAAGATAATCTAATCTAAAGTGCGTCCATTAACTGATTCAACAATTCCACATTGAACGCACAACACGTTCCTTTGACAATTAAGTAGTTATATTCCTCTCACTCTTCAAGTATTATATAGGCACTCTACTTTGTACGTGTTCACTAACTGAACTTATCCCCTACCTAAATAGGCAGCTAAAACCCTATTTACAGCTGCTTACATTAACTGCACTGGCCTCGCGGCTCATGCAGTATAAAAATCGATTTAAAAAATGAAAAGAAAAAATGGCCAGATGGTCAGCCATTGCCCGTTCTGGTGCCGAATCTGCAACGTTCAGTTCACTGGTTCTTCAAGATGCAGTACCTATGTTACCTCTTGCTACCTCTACATACCAGCGTCTATCTTAGTTCTTAGGCGGCTATCTATACGTAAACCATCGATAACCATCCGCCGCCTTTCCCAGGGATCCTCTTACTCTCCCCCATAACCTAGTCTAGCTTCATGTCTTCAGCTCCTCGTACACACATTCGCACAACTGCCTCCTCTTCTCATTTCAAGCTCATCCTAGATGCTGCCCTGGATCAGTATCTTGCCAACACAGGCATAAATCTGTCCGAACACCAGCTTGTCGACAAGCTGAAAGGATGTGACAACGCGGACGCCGTGATCGACGTACTTCAAGGAAGATCTTCTCGGTTTAGCATATTTCGGAACGGCAATCGCAAGACGCAGCTTCTAAGGGGACTTAAACCAACAGTGAATATACTCCTCGCCCTCACGAACTGCGCACCACTCGTAAATGGCATTGGTTCCGTGAGTCCTAATTGGTCTGGCCCATTCGCATTGACCGGCTTACAACATGTTCTTTTTCAGGTGTTTCCACCCGCACAGGCCATATTTTCTGCTGTTGATGTCCTTCTCTCTGTCCGTGTCTCCCTCCATTGCTTCCAACTGGTTATCTCACCTTCATTCCAAGGCATCAAAAAAGATCAGTGATGATTACGATTCTCTACTCAACCTCTTTGAATCCATGCAAGGTTTTCTCATCCGCCTCAAGATTTACACTTCCCCTGAGACCCCCTTTACCGAGTCCATGGTCGAGATCCTCGTCAAGACGATGGCGGAACTGCTCACCATCCTCGCTCTGGCAACGAAACAGATCCAACAAGGACGAATCCGTGAGTGAACTACCGTTTTAATGTTCCCGCGATTAAATATTTAGCAGGGGCGTATGGACGGATGCTGTTAGGGGATAATGAGGTCCAGGACGCCGTTCAGAGGTTGGACAAATTGACCCAGGAAGAGTCTCTCACCGTAGCGGCGCACACATTTGGTACCGTGAACAAGATGATGTGTTCGTCATCCCTTTCGCAGTAACATTATAGACAGGGCAGCTAAGACATTATTTGCAGATGATCAGATGAACAAGGACATTCGGACATGGCTGTCACCTCCTGACCCATCTAAAAATCACAACATTGCGCGGAAACTTTACCATGAGGGAACCGCCAAGTGGTTCGTTAAAGGCAAAACATTCAAGGAATGGAAATCGAAGGGTTCGCTTCTGTGGTTAAATGGGAATGGTAGGTTGACTGCACTACTTGCGTGCTTTTTGTTTCTGACGGTCTTTTCTTGAAAGCGGGATCTGGCAAGAGCATCCTTTGGTACGTTTGCCTAGCATTATGGGGTATCATTAGCACTCATCTGAATGATCAGTTCCACCATCGTTGAAGATGTCCAGCGTCTATGCTATGGTGGATCTGCCTGCTTTGCGTACTTTTATTGCGACTTTCGAGACACGGAAAAGCAAAATATCCGTGGGCTACTATCTTCTCTCTTAGTGCAGCTCTGTTCCCAGTCAGATGCCTACCGTGCCATCGTCTCTGAATTGTACTCGAAACATGGTAATGGCCAGAAGCAGCCCGACGAGAAGGATCTTGCAGAAACTTTGAAGGCCATGCTCGTAACACCCGTTCAGGACCCAATGTACATCATCATTGATGCCCTCGACGAATGTCCCTCTCTGGAATGCCGTCTAAACGTGAAGAAGTATTGAAACTTATTAAAGACCTCGTCGACCCCCGCCTCCGAAATTTAAGGATCTGCGTCACTAGCCGCCCCGAACCAGATATTCAGAAAGCCTTTACAAAGCTGGCGCATTGTCCTGTATCCTTCATGCGGAAGGTGGCAAACGCGGGACATCTCCGAATATATCTACTCAACGGTCAACACGGACCCATGATGAGTGAGTGGGAGGCGGAGAGAAAGGAACTCGTGATCAAAACGCTCTCGGAAAAGGCAAACGGAATGTAAGCTTCAAACCAGAACAACTATTTATTTCGCGATCATTATTCATGTCATGGTTAGGTTTAGATGGGTTTTCTGCCAACTGGAGACATGCGCCGCTGTCAACCGAGGAACTTCCATTCGACGCTCGAATCACTCCCAAAACACTGGATGAAACATATGTGGCCACGCTACGGAGGATGACGAAAGACTGGAAATTTGCCATCGTCTATTCCAATGCCTTGCGTTCTCTGCTCGTCCACTCCGAGTCGAGGAGGTTGCGACGATGCTTGAATTCGATTTCGACGCTGTCAATATGCCAAAGCATGACGTAACTTGGCGAAACCCGGACTCTACGGACTGTACTGTCCACATGCTCCAGCTTGGTTGTCATTGTCATCACGTGATGAAGAGGAGAAGAGAGTCGTGTTGTACAGTTTGCGCACTTCTCTGTGCGGGAATTCCTGACATCAGACCGGCTGGCGGGTCGACGGAAAGGCGCTACCATGTTCTCCCCAAAGAATCGCATAGAGTGCTTGCTCAGACATGCCTGAGCACGCTGCTCGGATTCGACAAGACCACGGACACCAATACTATCAAGAATTTCCGTTGTCTCGATACGCGGCAGAACACTGGGTCGTCACGCACGATTCGAGGATGTCTCTTTGGATGTACGAGACGGAATGGAAACGTTGTTTGACCCAGAAAAGACCCACTTCCTAGCTTGGATTGGAATATATGACCCGGACAAGACCCTGGGCGAGGGACAAAAGACACTTCGGTACACCCAATATACTACGCGGCTCTCTGCGGCTTCCCGCAACTGGTGAAATGGCTGGTAGACCATGGTGCTGATGTCAATGTGGAGGGCGGCCTTTATGGATATCCTCTGCAGGCGGCGGCAGCCAAGGGACATGTCGAGATAGTGAAATCGCTGCTAGACCATGGCGCTAATGTCAATGCAAAGGGTGGCTATTATGGATATCCTCTGCAGGCGGCGATAGACAAGGACATGTCGAGATCGTGAAATGGCTGGTAGACCATGGTGCTGATGTCAATGTGGAGGGCGGCGAGTATGGATATCCTCTGCAGGCGGCGATAGACAAGGGACATGTCGAGATCGTGAAATGGCTGCTAGACCATGGCGCTGATGTCAATGCGGGGGCGCATTTATGGATATCCTCTGCAGGTGGCGATACACAAGGACATGTTGAGATCGTGAAATGGCTGGTAGACCATGGCGCCGATGTCAATGCGGAGGGCGGCTATTATGGATATGCTCTGCAGGCGGCGGCAGCCGAGGACATGTCGAGATGGTGAAGTCGCTGCTAGACCACGGCGCTAATGTCAATGCAAAGGGCGGCTATTATGGATATCCTCTGCAGGCGGCGGCAGCCAGGGACATGTCGAGATCGTGAAATCGCTGGTAGACCGTGGCGCTGATGTCAATGCAGAGGGCGGCTATTATGGATATCCTCTGCAGGCGGCGATAGTCAACGGACTTATCGAGATCGAGAAATTGTTGATTGAGCATGGTGCGAGGATCAATGTGTAGAGCTACAAGTATGGAACTGCTTTCGGAGTGGCATCTTTTCAAACGTATTCTAAAATTTAAGGAGACTAGTATGTATTTGTCCAGGTTCAGCTCGGTTATTATCATCTTAGTTGTTTTAAAGATAGTTCCGGTGAAGACTCCAGACCAAAGCATATGCTCTTGTTTCACAGCTTTGTTTAATAAAAATATTTGACATGTTAGTTTCAATTTCAGACAGACTCTGATACAAGTAGGAAATGCGATCACGAGTTGTCCTCTTTCATCCAAAATCCTGACGAAATGCAGCTGTGAAAGGGGTTTAGCTATCTATGTAGATAGCGGATAGGTTCAAGTTGTTGTGGTCAAAACTTATATATTAATTAGTATCTTTACCTAGTGATTGTCAAAGGGTTTCATACCCGTGCGGGTAAGCGCCACGGGTTTTGCCGGGTACGGGTACGGGTATACGGCTCCCAACCCGTGGAAACCCGTACCCGCATGGCGGGTTTGGCGGGTATATGTTACGCTCAGAGGGGCATACGCAGTCGAGTGCGGGCGGCTAGGTCACAGGGACAAGGTCGGGACGATCTTGGGTCGATGCGGAAGACAATAAGTCCGACGCTACGCTCAGTCCGGGTGGTGAGACGCAAGGAAGGAAGTTAAAGGTCCACAAGGCTACTGATTGTTACAGGAGCTCAAGATGGGGAACCATCTGAGTGAGACTAGCTAGGGTATATATACATGCTGGTACTAGCTTAGTCATCCGTTCTTATCAGTCTTATCTAGACGCTTGTGGTTCTGGATGTGTGACTATGGAACCTTCCATCAGAACCAGCGCCACTGTCTTCTCACGTCAACTAAGGTTCAGGGTCCTTCTGTACACGAGGCATCAAACCTTACTGTCACGTGATCTGCTTCTGTACCTCATGCCGTACTTGTCTTCTGGACTTTGGCGTGGGACATCATGACTAAGCTGGCGATGTCCTTGCGGACCCCGCGTGGCTGCTGTCACTGCTTGTGTGTCCCCTGCGTCTTGCTGTCTGTTTGGTACGCTGGGTAGTTCGTAACAGTATAGGCGCTGATTATCCATTGACAAGATCAGTAGAATTTCCGAGATAAAACACATCTGCAGCCACAAAAATACAAGATCTCGTCTGATGTATGCTACAGGGTTGTGTTAAATATGTTCTAGTATTATCCTACAAAATATCAAAGCAGATTAACGGTGCGATGTAAAATAAAATCCTTATCAGTGATCCACTTTCTTGAAAACCATGATACATCTGTTTTATTAACGCGCGACCAATTCTGCCAGTCTGGCACTATCTAAAATACACTCTAGACTACTTTAGACTGTATTGTAATCTAATTATCAAATTAGTTTGCTGAAACAAGGCCCGCGTGTATCTACAAGCTGCATGGGGCAGTGACTACATTGGATCGCATGGTGGTCTGACCTCCTTCCTATTAAGGAAGGTTGACTTAAACGCACCAGGACAGTCGCGCTTGTATGAAATGAAACCAGAATAATAAAATAATAATGTAAATAAAGGATCCTTTTAATCTTCTGAACATAAACCAACAATATTTGAGGGATCTTGAGTAGCCATAAATGAACACGTTGTGTCCAAGTGCTTATCTCCTTGACCAGGATGGCCCGGGCCATTTATCCGAAATGCGCAGAAACGCAAAGAACAGTCACGCTCGTATAAAATTGAAACCAGAATAATAAAATAAAATTGGAATAATAAATTATCTTAATCTTATGAACATAAAATAGGAATCTTTGAGGGATCTTGAGTAGCCATAAATGAATGCATTGTGTCCAAGTGCATATCTCCTTGACTGGGATGTCCCGGGCCGGATGTCCAAAATGCGCGATGCAAGTGTTGAGAAGTGCCTGAAGCCTAGTAATGGCACATGTACATGGGTGGACTGGTTATGGCTAGGGCATAACACACAGAAACCACCTTGAAGTTCCCAAGGCCATGTAGCTCAGTGGTTAGAGCACTGGACCTAGAATGTCTGGGGTCTTGGGTTCAATCCCCAACATGGCTATACTTTTCCTGAGATTGAATGTCCCTCGATCGGGGTGCTGAAACCTCAACATGGTAGCAGGACTTCTCGTTCATGACTAATCCAGGAATTGTATGAGTCATATGCATGTGAAGATCTGGTGGGTCTAGATCCTTCCATGCAGGGGGCATGTTGAGAAGTGCCTGAAGCCTAGTAATGGCACATGTACATGGGTGGACTGGTTATGGCTAGGCATAACACACAGAAACCACCTTGAAGTTCCCAAGGCCATGTAGCTCAGTGGTTAGAGCACTGGACCTAGAATGTCTGGGGGTCTTGGGTTCAATCCCCAACATGGCTATACTTTTCCTGAGATTGAATGTCCCTCGATCAGGGTGCTGAAACCTCAACAGCAAGTAAAGAACTTGCACGCGTTTCATTTTATGGGTAACCCAGGTATCAAAACAATTATCCAGGGGTTACCCCTGCAAATTGCTATGTGTTCATCAAATTATTTTGCATTCTGTTGGTTATCTGACAGGCTTTTCATCAATGTTCTATAACATCCTATCTAATCATCTCTGTATACTGTATTTTAGTTGTGCTTGTATAAAATT
>WTXG01000558.1:0-13852 GCA_022496185.1 Multifurca ochricompacta | reverse complement strand
CCAAGAACTTACTGGGGAGCAAGAGAGAATATGGCAGAGGCTGTTTGGGCAACGCTAGAGTTATACAGTCTCATTGGAAAGGTGAGTTTCCCATCCTCAGCCTAGAAATGTGTTTCTAATCCATTGCAGATTATTGCCCTTGTAATGGATAATGCTAGCAATAACACACCCTAGTTAAATCACTGGAGTGGCGATGTCAACAACAGGGGGTACCATTCTCAGCGCAAGATGCACAGTTGCATTGCATGCCGCATACCATCCACTGGCTGCAATCAAGGTATTACATAAAATTATATCTATTACTGTCGTCATATCTAATCTTTAAATGTGAGCTTCTCGAAGGAATTGGGGCGATCTCAAAGGCTGAAGGGAAAAAAGCCACCATGCGTAGCAGCAACTACCAAGACAATGTTACAATTCCACTCTTGCGTGAACATGACATGACACAGCAGGTGATAGCAAGGATGATGAGAGTGTCATAGACATACCAGATACAGATACTTATACAGCTGATGTCAATGCAGCTGACAGTGCACTGCCTGCTATTGAAAGGGTAAGCAATGGGTCCGTTCTTCACCAACTAAACTGTAACATTCTGGTCAGCTTCGGAAAATCATCAAGGCTGTCCATTCAAGCCCCCAACATCGTCAATCTTGGGCTCATGAAATTCAGTTTGTGCAACTTGAAGGAGGCAGGATGTTAGGTGACTGCACTGCACCACATATACTCATTCTTGATGTGAGAACCCAATGGTCGTCAATGCATCAAATGCTTTGTAAGTTATCATGGTTATTTGTATGAGGTTTCTGACTGGCATGTTATAGGGTGTGCCCTTGATTATCGCAAAACTATTGACTCTTATGTTTCTTGAAACAAGGACCTCCATGCCCTTGAACTCAGTAACAGTGGCTGGGAATCCATTGCTCTTGTGACATCTTGGCTGAAATCATTTCGAGCTGCTACTACTGAGATGTCTGCCACAAAAATTCCAATGCTTTCAATGACACATGCCATATTTTGAGGCTTGCAAGATGATATTAGAAATATTCTTCATGACCTTCCTGGCTTGGCATTGCCTAGAATCAAACTCAGTCTCACAGATGCACACCAGAAGCTTAGCAATTATTACTACCAGTATGATGCATCTCCCTTCTACACTTGGGCTGCACGTGCGTCAATGATTATTAAATTGGTTACTCACTAACTGTATATCCCACTAGTGCTTGATCCGCAAATCTCATATGAGGGCATGAAGGTGGACTATGATGATGATCCAGTACTCTCAGATCACCTTGAACATTCTAAGTCAAGTCTCTTTGATTATTTCAACAGAAATTATGTGAAGGCAGATGATCATACATCATCTTCAGCATCATCTTTGCCTGTCACATCACTGCCAATTTTGGGATCACCTCCTCAGAAATCCTTCACAGCTCGATATTGCAGAAAAGAGAAGAGCTCTACCAATGAACTCGAAGAATATTTCAAACTCCCTGCTGAAGATTTCGACACTTGTAATCCAATTCATTGGTGGATGGGTTGACACACGCAGTTCCCAAACCTCCTTTGTTTGGCATGTG
This sequence comes from Multifurca ochricompacta, assembly GCA_022496185.1. Taxonomy (NCBI): domain Eukaryota; kingdom Fungi; phylum Basidiomycota; class Agaricomycetes; order Russulales; family Russulaceae; genus Multifurca; species Multifurca ochricompacta. The sequence goes on along the minus strand of WTXG01000558.1, from coordinate 12,272 downwards.
ACATTCTATGCATTCCTGGTGAGTAATTTAAATTTAATAATAATCATCTTCTTATTAATGGACCTAACCTAACATAGGCTCTGCTGTTGCTGTTGAGAGAATATTCTCTGGTGGATGTGACATGATCTCCCTCCGTTGCACTAGTCTCAATGCAAATACCATCTGTACACTGATGCTTGTCAAGAAGCAGTTGCATCTTGCACACATGCAAGCTGATACTTCACTGGGCTGTTGAGCTGTCAATTAGTCTAGATGTTTCATTTATGCCTTAATGTAAATTGGTTTTGTGATGCCATACAATGTGCTCAAATCGCACCTGCTTAATTCTCTGGTCACCGCTTGAGGAAAATAACTTGTATCCGAAGATTCAATTGTTGATTGACTTGAATTACATTCTACAGACTCCCATTATGCCATTGTGACTCCTATTATTGTACAACTTCTCATTTCTCTGTCATTTTTGCTTGTATACAAGCATGACTTCATAATATTTTAAAAGGACTCCTATTGAACTTAGAGGTTTTTATACAATTTATGCTACACTTCTAAAACCCTCTTGCGTGTTCCCACTTGTCTTATTTTGCATCTATTGTAACAGTTTGTGACGGGTCACGACACGGTTTGTGACAAAATGTGACGTTTTTCGAGTCACGTGCATGCGCGCGTTCTGTTTCGACTTGGCTGTAATCTCTAGCTCCGAGTCATATGACTGGAGCTAGTACTTCTTTTATCAGATCACTTAGTTGCACACGATAGAGGGCGCAACCCCTCCTACTTATTCTCATCTCAGTTCAGGGCATAACCCCTGGAGCATATGGCTACCTGGATACTTACTACAGCCTTCTTGTTAGCTTATATTCATTTGATTGTACCTCACTCAACATGTATTTAAGCTGCTAGGTTACTGAGACAGACCTTAAGTCTGTTCTCTTGTATCTAATACAGGGGCCACATGTCTAAAGAAGCCCTGAAAAGATATGCTCCAGAGGCGGTTAAAGGCCTCAGAATTAATGATAGCCAAGTGGAAGACAAGCTGTGTTATGGCTGTGAAATGGGCAAGTCCCATCATCTTCCATTTCCCCCATCTTTGAAGCGTGCATCAGCCCCCCTTGAGATCCTTCATAGTGATCTCATAGGTCCCTTGCAGTGCAGTTCAATACAAGGGAATCTATACTTTGCCACCTTCTTGGACAACTTTAGCAAATACGCTCTAATCATTCCAATGAAGTCTAAAGATCTGTTTACACCAGTTTTAATGAACTGAAGACACTACTTGAAACAAATTTAATCATAAAATCAAGTGTCTTCATACAGATCATGGTGGCGAGTATGTGAACAAGGCGCTGAAGGCAATGCTTGAAGATTATGGCATAGAGCATAAACTTACAATGCCGTATAGTCCACAACAGAATGGAAGGGCCAAGAGGTTCAATAGAACCATTATGGAAAAAGGCACTAGCATGCTGCATGATGCTGGCCTGTCCCTTGGCTTTTGGGAGTGTGCTGTTGAAACAGCATGTCATATATATAACAGAACTCCCATTCATTCTAATAAGTGGAAAACTCTGCTTGAGCTTCTGGTTGGGAACAAGCCAGATGTCTTGTATTTTAAGGTCTTTGGTTGCAAAGCCTATTATCATGTTCCAGAGGGCAAGCAGCATAAATTAGACCCCAAAGCTAGGGAAGCCATCTTTGTCAGGTATGAGCCCACTTCTAAGGGCTATACACTTTGGGATAGTCATACCCGGTCTCTCATCTCTTCATGAGATGTTACATTTGATGAGAGATCCTTCCCATCCCACTCTGTGAAGGACAGCAGAGCAGATAAAATGATAGAGCAACCTATTCAAGGTGGCTCATTTACTTTACCTGGTGGCCAAGTCCAGCCACCACCAGCAACTGCTACACATGTTCCTGAGGCTCCTCAAGATGAGGAAGACCTAGAAGAGGAACAGGAGGGCATCGTACCTCCTCAATTACCACCTCAGCCTACCACACCCACACGTAATGTAGACACCACACACCCTCAGACTATATATCAGACTCCTCCATCACAAGTCATGGAACCTTCCTCCCCTCCCAAAAGAACCTGTGCAATTCAGAAATCAGAAAGAATTGCAGGAAGACTTCCTCAGCCTAACTTTCAGAGGACAAGTCCATGCTCTGAATGACAAGATAGGGCAATCCAAGATGATTTAGACTTGGATACTGCATGTCCCAATCGGAATCGTCGTCTGAATCCTCACTTCTACAACAAGGATAATGCAGAGTTTGTGCAGGGTTCTTCCAGACTTGGTCAGATGGATCTACTCAATGCTGCAGGATCACCTTATAGGATCCTCTTACTTTTAAAGAAGCAATGGAGTCTGATAATGCCAATGAATGGCTTGAGGCATGTCAATATGAAATTGATGCCTTAGAAAAACTTAAAGTGTGGCACCTTGAAGACCTTCCTGAAGGTAGAAAGGCAGTAAAGTCCAAATGGGTCTTTAAATTGAAAGCAGATGGATGCTTTTGTGCTAGGCTTGTAGCAAAAGGGTTCACCCAAATAGAGGGGTGGACTTTGATGAAACCTTCTCCCCAGTTGCCAGATTTGAGTCTCTTAGACTATTGTTAGCATTGGCCGCGCTTGAGGATTGGGAAATCCACCAATGGATGTTAAATCAGCATTCTTACATGGCGACCTGGATGAGGAGATCTATATGGAGCAACCAATTGGCTTCATCATTGCTGGACAAGAGTCCAAAGTTTGTAGGCTACAGAAGGCTCTGTATGGCCTCAAACAAGCCTCCCAAGCATGGAACTTGCAATTCCATGCAGTTCTCAATGAACTGAGCTTTACTTGGACGTACTCTGATGCAGGAGTATATGTGTATCATCACCAAGAGGGGGATGGTTCACTTTTCGTCATTCTATATGTTGATGACATCACTATACTTGGGTCCTCCACTAAGAAGATTCAATGGCTGAAGGACTCTCTATCTAGCCAATATGAGATGACCAATCTTGGCGAAATCCAGTCCTACCTTGGAGTTAACATCACCAGGGATCGTCCTAACAAGACACTGGAAATTGACCAGACAGCCTATGTATCCTCAATAGTTGAGAGGTTTGGAATGGGGGATTCCAACCCAGTATATACTCCTCTACCCTCTGGCGTGGATGTTCACTTGGTCAAATTTGAAGACCAGGCATCTACCTCTGATATTAAGAGGTATCAGCAGTTAATGGGGTCTCTGCTTTGGGTGCAGATTGGAAGCAGACCTGATATTAGTTTTGCTGTTGCACGCCTTAGCCAATTTGCTTCCAACCCTTCCCAGCAGCACATGCAACTAGCAAAGTATGTCTTAGCCTATCTAAATGCTACAAAAGACTACAAGTTGCACTATTCTGGAGGGAATGGTGAAGTTGGCCTTCATGGCTTTGCGGATTCCTCATGGGGAGATCAAGAGGACTGCCACTCCACCTCAGGCTATGTCTTTTTCCTTGCTAATGGAGCCATTAGTTGGTGCTCCAGGAAACAAAAGACAGTAGCACAGTCCACCACAGAAGCTGAGTATATGAGCCTAGCAGAGGCTTCAAATAAGGCTGTGTGGTAAAGGATGTTCATGCAGGAACTGGGATATGAAGTCAGTTCACCCATACAACTGCATTGTGACAACAAGGGTGCAGTAGATCTGGCATTAAACCCTGTCACAGGAAGGCAATCAAAGCACATACCAATAAAGTACCATGCCATTAGGGAGTATGTAGAATCACACCAGATTGACTTGGTGCGAACTCCCACTGGAGAGATGCTGGCAGATGGCCTTACAAAGTCTCTGCCTAGATCATCTTTTGATCTCATGGTAACTGGATTTGGACTAGTGCTGGAATGAAGGAGCTGGAATCTGGAGACTTTGTACACCAGTTTCACTTTCCCACCATGCAACATGAGCATGTTCTCAACCTCAAGAGTGACGCAAGTGGTGTGAGCATGCCAAGAAGTAGACATTCAAATATGTCAAGCAGTTCAGCTTGCATAAGTGAATCTACAACTTGTACGCAAAACTCACAACCCACACTTGAGAGTTAGAGAAGTTGGATCTCTGGCTGGTGACATGTTCGTTCAATTGTGAACAGCAGTGTGCTCATTTAACTCATTTCCATTAAAGATCGATGCCTTCACCATGGAGGGATGTTGACACAAGACATGTCTGGAGATGCTTCAGGCATCTAAGGTCCGCTTCAGCTGTAGATTAGATTAGATTAGATTTCGGAGTATCGGACTTTTTATGTTATCTTTATTACATTTCTTTCTCACCTTACTCAGCTGATTAGTGATGGACTTAGTAATGTGCTGTAGGCATGTGATATCTCTATGGCCAATGGCCTTTATCCCTCTCTGTCTAATGACCGGCACTTGTGGACTTATTCCCAGTGCGCACAGACCATTTCCCCTGGCCCCTATGGGTATATAAGGGTGTCTGTTTTGTCTCTTTCACTTCAGAGTTCTTCTAACCTCTGAAGTGTAAGTTCCCTTTACTCTACTCTCTCACTACCTATAGACTAACCTATTATATTAGACTTGTCTTTGTTTAGGTGTGTAGATAGTAATATAGAGTTCTTCTAACCTCTGAAGTACTTGTCTTTGTTTAGCCTCACTGCTACTAACCACAGTCAGTATAACCAGCAGCATGATTGTTTGACAACATGCTCCTAAGGCTGTAAAAGGCCTTAGCATAGATAATAGCCAAGTGGAAGACAAGCCCTGTTATGGCTGTGAAATGGGAAAATCACATTGTCTTCCATTCCCTCCCTCTCAAAAGAGAGCTTCAGCACCCTTGGAAGTCATTCACAGTGACCTAGTTGGTCCTCTACAATGTACTTCAATTCAAGGGAACCTATATTTTGCCACCTTCATAGATGACTTTAGCAGGACAGCTCTAGTTGTTGCTATGAAGGCTAAAAGTGACTTTACGTCGGTTTTCTGTAACATTAAGGCATTCCTGGAAAATAAAACAGACAGGAAAATAAAGACCTTACACACAGACCAAGGTGGCAAATTTGTCAATAGGGAGCTGAAGTCAATACTTGAGCAGGCTGGCATAGAGCATAAATTGACAATGCCATATTCCCCACAACAGAATGGAAGGGCTGAAAGGTTCAACAGAACCATCATGGAAAAGGCTACCAGTATGCTGCATCATGCTGGTCTTTCCCTTGGTTTCTGGGAATGTGCAGTGCAAACAGCCTGTCACATATACAATAGAACGCCTATCCGCTCTAATAAGTGGAGGACACCGCTTGAACTTCTGGATGGGGACATTCCAGATGTTTCCTACTTTAAAATATTTGGCTGTTTAGCCTATTACACTGTCCCAGAGGATAAAAGACATAAACTGGATCACAAAGCCAGGGAAACAGTCTTTGTCAGGTATGCACCCCACTCTAAAGGATATCTTCTTTGGGATATGCATACTCAATCCTTCGTATTGTCAAGAGATGTGACATTTGATGAAGGATTCTTCCCATCCAACCTTGCCAAGGACAGCAAGGGAAAGCAAAAGGAAAAAGTTATGCCTTTTGTGTTAGAAGTTGAGAGGCCTGTCCAGCCTCAACCAGCAAATGCCACAGTTCCTCAGGCTCCTGAAGATAAGGATGCCCAGGTTGAGGAACAGGAGGAAGTGGTACCTCCTCAATTAAATCCTGAGCCTACCACACCTAAAAGAAATGAAGACACACTAGATGTGACTATCTATCAGACTCCCCCATCCCAAATCATGGAACCATCTGAACTCCCCCAGAGAACCTGTGCCAAAAGACAATCTAAAAAGAATGTTGGCAGACTTCCCCAACCAATTTTTACTAGGGAAAGTCCATGCTCTCAGCAACATGACAGGGCAGTGCAGGAAGATTTAGATCTCAATACTGCTCATCCCAAATGTTCATGATGCATGAATCCTCAATTCTATAATGAGGATAATGCTGAGTTTGTGCAAGGTTCTTCCAGACTTGGGCATATGGAATTGCTAAATGCCACAGGAGTCTCTTATAGAGATCCCCTGACTTTTCAGGAGGCAATGCAGTCTGATAATGCCAGTGAATGGCTTGAGGCATGTAAATATGAAATTGATGCCTTAGATAAACTGAATGTGTGGCGCCTTGAGGATCTTCCAAAAGGAAGAAAGGCAGTCAAGTCAAAATGGGTCTTTAAGCTGAAACCAGATGGATGGTTTCGTGCTAGGCTTGTGGCAAAAGGTTTCACCCAAATAGAAGGGGTGGACTTCAATGAAACATTCTCCCCAGTCACCAGATTTGAATCACTTAGATTATTACTAGCACTAGCTATGCTAGAGGATTGGGAAATCCACCAGATGGATGTCAAATTGGCATTCCTACATGGTGATCTGGATGAGGAGATATATATGGAGCAACCAGTTGGTTTCATCATTGCTGGACAAGAGTCCATAGTTTGTAGGCTACAAAAAGCATTATATGGCCTCAAACAAGCCTCCTGAGCATGGAATCTACAATTCCATGCAGTTCTTAATGAACTGGGCTTTACTTGGATGTACTCTGATGCAGGAGTATACATGTTTCATCAAAAGGAGGGGATGATTCACTCTATGTCATTCTCTATGTAGATGACATAACTATACTTGGATCTTCCAATGATAAGATAACATGGCTGAAGTTGTCTCTATCTGATCAATATGAGATGACTGACTTGGGAGAAATCAAGTCATACCTTGGAGTTAATATCACCAGGGACCATCCTAATAAGACACTGGAAATTGACCAAGCAGCCTATGTTTTATCTATTATTGAGAAGTTTGGGATGAGGGATTCCAACCAAGTATATACTCCTCTTCCCTCTGGCACTGATGTTCATCTGGTCAAGTTTGATGGCCAGGCATCTACTTCTGAAATAAAGAAGTACCAACAGTTGATGGGGTCTCTGCTTTGGGTGCAGATTGGAAGCAGACCTGACATCAGTTTTGCTGTGGCACACCTTAGTCAATATGCTTCCAACCCCTCTCAAAATCATATGCAACTTGCAAAATATGTCTTAAAGTATCTTAATAGTACAAAAGACTGCAAATTGCAGTATTCTGGAGGGAATGGGGAGAATGGCCTTCACGGCTTTGCAGACTCCTCATGGGGAGATCAAGAGGACTGCCATTCTACCTCAGGCTATGTGTTCTTCTTAGCAAATGGAGCAATATCTTGGTGCTCTAGAAAGCAGAAGACAGTAGCACAGTCCACCACTGAAGCTGAATACATGAGCCTCTCTGAGGCTTCAAATCAGGCTGCATGGTATAGGACTTTCATGGAGGAATTAGGGTACAAGGTATCCTCCCCTATATTACTCCACTGTGACAATAAGGGTGCAGTAGATCTAGCATTAAACCCAGTCACAGGAAGGCAGTCAAAGCACATACCTATCAAGTACCATGCCATTAGGGGATACATTGAATCACACATAATTGACTTAGTGCAAACCCCCACAGGTGAGATGCTGGCAGATGGCTTCACTAAGTCTCTACCAAGAGCATCATTTGAAGCCATGGTAAATGGACTTGGACTTGTGCTGGAATGAGAGAGCTGGAATCTGGAAACTTTGTATACCATTTTCACTTTCCCACCATGAGGAAGTTGTCGACCTCAAGAGTGATGCAAGAAGTGTGTAGGGTTTCAGTTTGCATAAGCGAATCACTGCTATATGCCTCTGAACACCACACCCTTCTTGTCAACTCATTCTGTCAAATTGTTGATTCATTCTCAACTTTGACAACCTTAGACAAGCTCTTGGCTGGCAATATGCTCATTCAATTGTGATGGCAGTGTGCTCATCCAACTCATTTCCCATCCATGACCAGATGCCTTCAGCATGGAGGGATGTTGAACACAGGATGTGTTTGGTGATGCTTCAGGCATCAGGAGATTAGATTAGCTACTTTGTGGACTAGATTAGATATCAGAGTTTCAGACTATTTACTGTCATGAACTGACACCCTAGAAAACCTCCTGACCCCCCAGAAATCCCCAGATGCTCCCAGAGACCTTGTAGAACCCTCAGAGACAAAGATAACCCTAGATTAAGACCAGAGAAAGGCTGGTCTGGACCAGGGCTGGACTCCTGCCAAATTGGAGACCTGTGGGAAGAGTACTAACAGAACCCCACAATGCCTAAACAGCAGTCCACAAACTGCGGACTGCAGACTGCGGATTTCTAAGCCCAAAAGTGGGGCTATTCTCATTGGTGGATCAGTAGGGAGTTAAAGCAAAGTTAACCTCCCCTAAAGTGGTGCACAGACCAAAGTCCCAGTTGTAATTATGTATATAAACCCTTTGGGAATAGAATGGACAGCTCCAGACTGTCCACTTGTGATCCGGTACCTTATTGCCTAGGAGATTAGCCCCACCTTGTGGAAGGCTTCTCACCCCTTGTCCTTGAGCTGTTCTCTTCGTCTCCCTGCACTTTCACCCTCACTCTCATCCCTTGCCCCACTTCCAAATCCCCCTTTGCATACAACCCACTGTCCAGACAGTCGACAGTGAGTTGTAACATTTGGACAGTCTCTTTTACAACAGACAGTGACTGACAAGTGCCCTAGTGTCCCAGAACAGCTCCCCTCTGTCCCACCCTTCGGATCAAGCAGCCTCCCCCCCTACGATTTCCCTGGTGCCCAGCACACCATTAACTTTGCTGCCTTGGTAGAGGCAGCTGCCACAGCATCCCCAGCTCCCCCTTCGTCGATTTTGCCTCCTCTTGAGCTCCCAGAGCTTCACCCCTCCCTGTGCCCTCCCCCACCCTCCAACTGCCTCCCCTTGCTCCCCCAGTCTTCTGAACATCCAACACCTTTGGCACCCCCCCTCCTCGCTATATTCGCCTTCCAACCCCTGCCCCACCCCCTCCCACCACTGCAAACGCTCTCTCCCCTCACCACCCTGGCACTGACCATCTTCCAGCACCTCCTGCTCTTCACCTTCATCTCCTGTGTGCCTTGACCATCCAACCAACCCTCACCAGTTTCTTATCTACCATTCGATTGACAGTAATCAAGAATCTTGGGTGCCCAGTCAGTTCTCTAGGGAGCCAGCCTTTTTGATCAATATCCCTGCTCCTGGATGTGCTTGAGCATAGAGCTAATTACCTTCCTGGTGTGCTCGTTTCTTTCTGCTTTCCTCACTTCCATATCGTTCCTATTCACCCTGTATTGATCGCTTCCTTCTTCCACTTATTACCCCCCCTCCCACTTTGTAAACATCAATCTCTGTGCCAAAGTAGGGTTCTTGGCCCCCAACATTCTTACCTTCCCCAAGGGCCTCCTCGTCTATTCCTGGAACGCTTCCATTGCCCGCCTTCATCACTCCCTTCCCCAGAACTCCAGGACGTCTTCAGTGGGGCTAGAGTACTGCTCCAAGGCTTTGATCTTCTGGACGGACGCTTCCTCTCTTTGTTTGGCACCCTTAGCTTCACTGACATTGGGTCCTAGTAGAAGAAAGATACTTCACAGTATGAGACATACTTAGAGACCATCTGGAGCTTGTCCCTTTAGTTTCCCCTGTTCGTCTACCCACCAACCCCCTCCCTTCCTTCCCATACACCCTTCAGACAGGTACCCTTGCTTTGAAGACATAGACTTTGATATCAACCTCTAAACAGTACGTTGTGCATAACTGTAGAGGTCCCTTGTAAATAAAAGAGTTCTTGGGTGTGGAAAATAGTGTCCTTCCCCACAGAAAGAGAAGACCGCCTCCGACGGGTCCAAAGACAATTTGACCACCTTTTCCAACTTCACAGAGAAGCACAGCTCGCCCTCCTGTACCCAGAACCCCTCATCAGCACCCTCCACGACGACGGACAAGCAGAAGGCTGGTGTGACGTTGATACTATCTATCTACCCCTTCGTCTTCTCCTCCCATTTGGGCGAGTTCTCACTCAAACCCAGTACAACCAATTCCTGTCCGGACCTTGCCAAAGCATTCCCCGAGACTCCCAACACCAACTCCTTTACTGGCACCTTGCTCAGCTCACCCATTCCACAGGGGACCCCCTTGAAACACTCCTGATCTGTGTCAACGACGAATATCTTTGGAGAGAGCACATCCCTCCTCGCATCCCAGAACTTGAAACACTTGTGCTCAGAGGGGAACGTCTTTATTACCTCTCTACCTTTCGTTTGGACCACATAAGAATTAATCTCACCTTTGACGAGATCCGCCTCCACTCTGCTCCCTCCCCCTCTGGCTGGCGACTGGTAGAAACAGAAGGCATACAAATTGAATACCTGTGGACTGCTGATTACTGGGAGACCACCTCTCGTAACCATTGCCCATTCCTTGTCAACCCTCCCATCTTCACAGACCCCCCTTATCTCCCTACCTACGCTGAACTCTCCCCCTCCCCAGAACCAGAAGAGCTCACATTCCCTACCCTTTCCCTTGCAGCAGTCACTCAAGAAGAAGAACGCCTCACCCAGATCCAGACAGCCTTAATTGGTACCACTACCACCTGGTCTGACCTTGAAACTCCCACAGAAAATACCTCGACTTTGAAGAAAGTTCTCCTGTACCAGACGACACTGCCTCTGTGAGATTGATCTTTGCACCTGTAATTATCGCCCAGAAACCCCCCCTACCCCCCCAGGCATAGTGTTGTGGAGGCCTTCTGCCTTTGATACGTACTTACCTTCACATTACTCAATCTAAGTAGGAAAAGGGAATAAAAAGAGACTCCTTTGCATCGTGGCTAGTATTACTGACTGGGCTATCAACCTGGCGTCCCAACACAGAAGAAGTCAGTCCAACTCCCCCCAAGATAGAAGAAGAAACCCTAGAAGACGTAGCAGTAACGATACACCGGCCACACCTGCCCCTCATCACACCACTAGGAGGCAAAGAGCACAAACCCATCCCAGTCCCAGTGCACCCCCACCAGAGCGACCACTCCCCCCTGTCCCAGAGCCCTTCCTTGCCCATCTAAACTATTCCCCTATTCCCCCAACATCCACCCAGCTCGCTTCAACATCAACACCCTTCCTAAACCTTCCAGTTGTAGAATCAGATCAGTCCCGATCCCGATCCCCTTCCATTGTTCACCTGGTCAACCACATCTACCCTGCCACCGATATCTACGTCTCTGGGACATTACCAACTCGAAACCCCAGTGAACTACGAGAATTCCACCTTCACTGTTCTGCCCAACTTGCAACTCAAAGAGCCAATCACCTTGACGTCTACCATCCCTTGAGTGAAGCTAACCGAATCACCACAGACCCCCTGTACTTTGAGAATCTCCTTTGGCGACTCCGCATTGTTATCTCTGCTCCAGGAATAGTTGAAGAGTATTACTGGATCCACAGGAACATCCGCAACTACCGTCTAGATCGTGCTGTCCTTCGCCCCGCCTACCAAGTCTTCTACGCCTGGAACGCCCAAGGGTGGACTACATACCGCCTTAGCACCCGCTCTGAATGACCTCAGAACGACCTCTTACTGCTGAAGAATTAGCTCAAGTCCCCTTTGGCTTTACCCACCCTATCTTTGACTACGACGACCGTGCTTTTGTTGCTACCTGGAAAGGAGACAACTACTACACTCAGACTCTTGGAAACGACTGGAAACGTCTTCGGGACAGTCGCATCCTTCCTGTAAACGAATATCTCAGTAATTTCCCCAACATCGACCTCATCAGCAACCTTGACCTCCACACATTCTACGGAACATACAACGGAAAGGAAGTCCGTTGGTCCGACACCCATACAGCGTGGGTCTACCTTAATAACCACCGTGTCCAATTCCCAGTTGCTTCTATCACCTCAGACGAAGAAGAAGTGTCCCAGTCCCTTGAAGCTGTAGAGCAATCCCTTCGTGCTATCACCCTCAGAACCCCCCTACTCTCCCATCCATATCCCTTGCCTCCACAACTACCGCTATTGCTTCACACCCTCCAAAGACACCAACACCTCTGAACATCATGAGTACTACTGCTGCCTCCTAATGGGAAGATCCTGGGATCACCCCCAGAATCTTTTGATGGTCAAGCTTCTAAAGCAGAACGTTTCTGGTCCCAGCTAGCCAACTACTACTACCTGAATGAGGTGCCTTCACTGATGAGAGTAGACGAGTCTCTGCAGCCCTCACCCACTTTAAACTTGATACACCAGCAGGCGAATGGGCCAGAGACCGCACCAACACTGCACTCCAAGCCAACCCCCCTTCCTTTGGGACTTGGGACCGCTTCAGAATTGACTTTGAAAAACAGTTCATTCCAGTAGAGAGTC